>DWPT01000757.1:0-21785 GCA_018251895.1 Agathymus mariae mariae
GAATTACTGCCTATGTGACACGATGGACCCGGCATCCGCACGGTGAATCCATGGAATGCTAAGAAGTTCGTCTCAATGGGTACCTTACTATATAAACACTGTAAGAATATTCGGTTATTTCATAATAATATAACAAACTTGACATCCGTTATTATTAAATTTTATTGATACGAGAAAGAAAATTGGATTCTCAATCGGTATCTGCGTGTAAGATAAGTCTTCCGCGTCGACATCGAACATAGCGTTGTGTTACCCGTCTGTCACTTTCCGCATATGTCGCACACGGCCGGAGTACTTGATGTGAGACTTATAGTTGTGATTTGTTACTGTGGAATGTTAATTTATCAAAAAGACATTAGTTAGTGATCTAAACTTAAACAGTTTTTATGAACAAATTATTTGGTAGTTACCTAATAAATATTGTGTCACTTCTAGTGGTCTGGCTCAGGTTGAAATGGAATACTCGTATATTTAGGAAATATGTGTATTTATAGTATATTAATAATTAAATTTGTAATTTGGCCCTACCTGTAAGATCCTAGCGGAGATATGAATAGGTAGTCTAAAAAATATGACTGATCTTAAGCGGCATAGTTGTTCAGAAATTCACGAAAAAACGCACAAAAACGATAATATAATACGCAGAATACATAACAATATAATGTGAATTATAGTTTCCTTAATATCACCTGTTCTTAGTTACTTCATTATCAATACACAGTTTTATTCTTCTTCCACAAAGTCCATTTGGTTCCAATATCACATGATCATCTCGCCTGTGTGGATGACGTGGTTTGCATCGTCATTATATGCGCATAATTGCGCATGATGCGCATTTACTACTATTTATGATGTGGGAGACTTTTAGAGGAGAGCCAATAGGATTTTATAAATTAATGCCCTCAACATGTTAGACATTATACCACTTTCCATCATTGGATTGTTGTCAAGTATTAACTTACTTTATGTAAAAAAAATCACATCAATGGAACCAGTCAACGTTAGCCAAAAACCATTAGCGACTGATTGCGAGCCACGGGCCACGATACAGAAGTACCGATAAACGCTATTCCAATTATAAATAGCAGTGGACATATAATATATATATATATGTTATTGACAGATGTAGTACCCTACTCCCTAAAGTTTCCGCAATAACACATAAGGAACACTAACCGAATATTTTTATTCTAATATTATATATATCTATAATTCGAAGGAAAGCGTCGCCTAAATGAAACCTAACAGATCTCCAAAATGTTCTCAATGCAAAGCTGCCAACTAACTTGTATAGTGTGACGCTGTAACTTTGACCACTTTAATTCTAAGAACCGAGTTCAAGGGTGAATCTGAACTTTGTGTGATGATAGAATCGATTTTATTATTTGCAGAACACCGGGTGGGAGCAGAGGCAGAGCCTCCAGCTTGCGAGGCGCGTTTGCTTAACGGCGAGTTGTGGAGGCGCTTCCACGATATCGGCACTGAGATGATCATCACAAAAGGAGGACGGTACGTTACATTTAAGTTATTAACACCAATAGTATCATTAATTTATTTATATATGTATCATTTTTTTTAAACCGCTTGTCCTGTTATTGACTTGGATGGAATTCTTTTAGTACTATATCCTATTTTCGTTCCTGTAGATAAAAAAAAAAATTGATACTTACAGTTTATGGCAATATAATATCGATTAATATAATAAACGTCTGTAAAAATTTTGTTCGGCCGAATCCCCAACTCAGAAATACAAGGTACTTTTAAATAGTCGTGCAATTATACTCTTTTGAGCAAACTATTAGAAACCAGTATCAAAACTAACTCTCATAATGTTTTGACGGAGTAAATTATGCGTATTTCAATATATTAAAACATGCATATACACGTGTAAGTTAACAGATTTTTGTTAAATTAATAGGATTGTTTTTAGTGACCAGTGTGACAAGTAGGTACTATAGATTGGTTTACGCATAACATTGATTTACGCACTATCACGGTTCACCGTTACCGACGGAATATCAATTTTAAAATGTGGTTAGGTACGTCATATTAATGAATTATTTGAATTGATGTCAATACTGTGACAAGTTATGTAAATTTATCTTAAATATTTTAACGATTCTTAACAATTTCATAAACTACAAACTAAAACATATAATGTTTAAGGTATTTATTTAATTTCACATCCCAACTTTAATGTTAAGTAGGTAAGAAACGGAAATAATTGACATTAATCATGATTCTGCAAAGTTTCACGGTAAAAACTTAACAGTCAATTAAAATGTGCAGCTGTCACAAAACCAGCTCACGATCAAGGAAGCACGCTGTTTGTTCTCTTGCAATAAATTTCTAAATAATAAACAAAAACTTAACGAAAACCCATTAGGGCTGCCGAATCTGACGCTGGGCTTGTTAACGGATAATTTGGGAGTCCGGCGGACCTCCATCATAGACAAAACAAACAGCTGCCTCGACGGCAATTTGTGCATTTCTCTAAATGGCCGAGCACAAATTACACCTTATTATAAGCTTGTTTGCTTTACGACGGTACCCCTTCAATTATTTTTTTTAGTCATCGATAATGTGGAGTGAACAGTGAAGAAATTACACAGTCGTCGCGATCTCGGCGCCTCCGACGTTTCGTGCGCGAGCGCCGCCGCAGTTGCTAGCCGGGACCACCGCGCGGCGCGCGGACTCGCGCCCGTAATTACGTATTCATCTCGTCATTAGCGGATGGCAACCCTGACGCGTCCCGGCCGCGCCCGGTCCGAAGAAAGTCAGATCGATAACGACCGATGCGTCAGTACGAATTAAAATGAAAATATTCTGCAATTAATGGCGGATAATTGGCGTTCGACCTGCCTCGTGTCGTCGACCGCACGGTTATTAAAACCACTGGGAAAAAATGCGACGCTTTTCGCGAGCGGATAGCGGTCGTGCGGACTTCGCCGTCGCCCTGTTTACGTTTGCGCTCGCAGATAATTAGCTCGCTCGGTGCCGCTGTCATCTCTTACACGTTTTTTTCCTGCGGCTGCCGTTGCGGACCACCGCGCGGCCGGCCGGCATTCCGATAATTTACCGCTTTATCCGGCGGTTGGTGAATCTCGTTAACCGCCCGCGCCCGACTAGAGGTCAGTTTTGTTTGTTTTGGATTAATGATGCCGCGCGGGAGAGCCCGCGGCCGCGCCGGCGCCGGTCCTGGCGCCATACGAATCGAAATGGGTCAAAATATTTAATTTATTTCTCTTATTGAATGCTAGTTGCGTGCAAGAGTTTCGGTAATTGAGTTATTCTAGACATTTGTGTGCGTTCACGATTCAAATTAAGGTAAATCCTGAGAGCTTTTAGTGTCTCGTTCAAATAAAATCTTCGAAGAGAGTTCGTGGAGAGGGGCTCGCTGGCGGGTAAAATGAAAGCGCAAACAGTAAGATTTGGGCGGTTCGTTTGTGCTAATGACTCCGAGCGGAGCGTATGTATGTCGGTCAGAGTTAACACCTGCCGCGCGGCTGCCATGTGCTTGCTCTATGTATTAAACCCTGGATTAGTGGCTCTAGCTTCGCTCTTCCCACCAATTTCCCACCTGCGCGTTATGTGAATTGGTTTGTTACACAGAACTTTAAAAACACGACGTCTGCCATTAGCCATTAGCCATAAAGTTCTTATTTTATAACTAGATCTTATGAAAATCTGCGTAATTTTATATAAAAAAATATTCTAGATTTAATTCTCTCAATCTTAAGTTGCTCCTAAAGAGCTTTGTCAGAAAATAATAAACATCGATTTTAATTTGAACATGTTCCATCCGTTCGTTATTACGACATAATTTTACCCCCTATAATAATTGTACAAACAAACAAACACTGGTTAAAATAGAATAAGGTCATTTGTTTTTTCTCAAAACTGAAATATGACAAATGGGCGAGGCGCGCCCGCGCCGGCTGATCGCTCGCGTGTCGTCGCGCGGACCTCCCGCCATTTTAAAAACAAACAGACAACACAAAAACTTGTTATTTATTCTCATGATTTTTGAAGGGAAGGGCGCGCCCGATTTCGCTTTAAAAAATTATTTAAATAAGTTATAATTAAAAATGGAGGGTCTTGCCTCGAGTTTTTCGAATACTCGTATTCGCAGGACGTCCGGCATCGTGCGTTTGACAATTTAGACGTCGCGCTGCTCGATAGCGTAAACTAACATCGTCGGACACGAAGTATCGGAGACAAGGTAAGACGCGACATGGTATGGGAACGCGATCGATCTCTGATCTCTCGTTTACTAATTCACGTACAGAGAAGGGTACCCTAGGAGAGTCAGTCTGGCGCTTGTTTTAACAGAAATACCGATTAATTGATTCGATCTGTGTTGTAATTAAAATGGGTGATTAGAGCGCAGGGACCGGCGCCGGCGCCTCAAAGCGTCTCCGCCAGCATTCCTTTTGTTTTACCACGGGTCGTTTGTCGCCTGCGTGGTGCGTGGGTCGCGGCCGTCTCACTCTAGCGCGCGGGCCGGTGGCCCGGTGCGAGCGGGAGGTATGCGGGCGCCGACCTCCTGCCGCGCCGCCGGCCGCCCGGCGTGCGCCCCGCCCAGCGCTGCAGCACTAATAATCAGATTATGACAGCCGCGTCTCAAACGCTCCGTATCGGCTCCACTCGTCATTCCTCAATGTCTCCTGAAAATGTGACGTTAGAATTTCAAGAGATTAAGAGATATCACGGTCTGTTTCAGCCATCTTCACCTTTAGATAGCTTAGAATGGACATAAATTACGTATGTTGTATTTGATTTTGTATCTACGATCTTTATGTCAACACATATATATTTGCATCTTTTTTATACGTATTTTCACAATACATTTGAAATACATAAATGATTATTACAATTTTTTCTAAAGATATCAGACAAACAGTACGGTGTTCCTAAGTCATCTCGACCACAGCAGTTGTGATGTCATATTGTGTTGTGTTGTATTTATAGACCATTTAAGACCAAAGCGCCGAAAAACATAATAAGTAATCTTTCACGCATCGTAATAAAACATGAATATCGGTAAAACGAATTTGTTTGTACGACTTTAAACTGATCAAAGCGCTTAGCGTAATAAAGACGTAGATGACATAAGATTTTTGTCGTTGTGAGAAAAAACGCAAAGTCATTCTAAGTAATGGGTAATTCCGGATTGATAGTCTGAAGGGAGCCGGAATCTGAAGCACGCGCCGAAGAGCGTCACGCTTCGCCGAACTCGCCACTGAGCGATCATATCGCAATGTCTCTAGGGCGTTTGCGCTACGCCCGTCATTTCCATCTTATACAATACCACATCCGAAAACAATTATCTGACATCTGGCCATTTAAACCCAGCAATGTACGTTCCTGATGTTTTTTTTCTGATTTTCCGAAGGTTGACTGGCAGAGAATGCTTTGAGCATTAGGTCGCCTTGTAACTTTACTGTATGTATGATGTAAAAGTTCAAATAAATAAATAGTTGCATGCGCCATTTGGATCCCACAGACCGCTGAGTCATAGCCTGCTTCCCCGCCTTTTAGCCCTAAAACAATTACCTATAAAAAAACTCACACTAAAACAATAAATTGAATTTGGAACTGTAAAAAATATGCGGTCAACGTCATCGTTGCGTCGTGCTGTGTCGTCGTGATGATTTGTTTTTTGCCGACGACAGCGGACCTGATGATAATTTCTCATTAGGTTATAACATTTTTGTCGGTTGAAACGTCGTAAATTCCTCGAATAATTTAGGGAAGAAAGTGGTCGTGTTGGTGTTTTGTTTTTATGGCGCCAACGAACAGCCCGGGTTAGATCGGTATCTCTCGATACAAGCGTTTAACCCATGTTACGTGGAACTCGGGAATTATTCTCACGGACTCCGACTCGGTTCGCTAACAACTTGTTATAAGGAACGACAGAGCTCACATATTTCGAAGTATTTCGTCCTGTTTATAATTCGATGTTCCGTAAGGTATGACTCTCGATTCGATGCGACGTTCAATTAAATCGTCGAACGATTTGCCGTCGATCTAATTAGTAGATGTTTTTAAGTCTAATAAGATCTCTTGAAACGTTCAATCGTATAACATGCCGCGACCCACGGACATAAAGAAATCTAAACGAGATACAAAAATCCTGGAAACTCGTACGTGTTCATAATCTTGAGTACGTGTCCATATTGCATCTCCTAGAATTTCATCATAACGGCCTGGGATCAGTGCAGTAGGAATGGGTGCGGGGACCAGCGGCAACCATTAAATTTTAAACACGTACGTGCCTATAATCCATAAAACTCGTGCTGTGTCGGTAAATTTGTTATATTTCACGCACAAAGGCAACTAACCGCTTGTATGATTTAATTCATACTTAACATATTAAAATTTAGTCATAGCAAAACGAAAGATAATAATCAACGTCTGATAACATAACGACGGGAAACATAAAATGAGTTTGTTGTAAAAGTTCACTGCATTTAAATAATAACTTTGTATGCTTGTTTGATTTGAGGCTAATTTGAAAAGTTATAAAGAAAATAAATAAGAATACACCACAGACATGTATGGTATACATAAAACTATATACTTACATATCTACTAATAGTGAAACTGTAAGTATATCACACATCGAATACTTTTTGGAAATTTTATTTTATGTATACTTTGTAATCGATTCAAAGGCCTTAACATATTTTCATCTGTCTTTCCGTCTGTACTAATACAACGTAAATCGCTGAAAAGATTTAGATGTTTCTTGGCATATTTGGAAATTATAATATATGTCATAATCTAGATTAATTATATAGTTAAATAAGGAAAATTTAAATCATTTTTAAGTGTTTACATGAAAATACTATTTCGCCTACAAAGGAGCTCACAAGACACTAGTTAGTAAGTGGTCAACGCACGGTTGTATGGACGAGTCGCTGGACAAGAAGAAAGCGAGGGACCGGCACAGATCTGACGCAACCGAAAGACGTGAATAACATTTGACGGTTGATTCTAGGAATATGGTCGTTAGTCAGTTAGGTAAAACACAAAGTTCTCGAACCGTCAATATTAAACTAGGCAGTGTAGAGCCCATCATCCTCCAACGAAAGGGCAAGCGCAATTTCTTTATCCGCTGTTTAACATCGTGTTCCATGAGTAACGGAGTCTGCCTTACAGTCTAGAATGGATGGAGACAATCTCACTCCAGATTACCTTTGTTATATTTAAAAACATCAATATGATATTTGGGCTTCATGTGAAATAATCGGTCTAATTTACAATGTTTTGCGTTGCCTTATTTATCATTCATTAAAAATGTTGAAACTTTCCAATAACGCAGATGCAGTGAATTACAGTAGATACAGACAAATACAGATTCCTATGAATACACACATTCATATTTGTATGTTATTGCTGGTTTGACTGTATCATATAGTTTAGGAAAATGTATAATTTGATTCTCGATTATTTGTTTTACCATTAACAAGTTTGTTCATTTTAGCACTACAAAACTTTCAGCAGCAAAGTTAAGATCGATTTTGACTTGGAATCCTGATGAAGGTTAGGTTAGGTTATCTGTTCACAGGATGAAGTGACACATCGCCAAACAAATAACAAAATATAAATTTTGTATAAAATTAAAATTACAATATAGTAAGCTCTGCAAGCGTGCGCTGTGAGGATTTAAGCGCATGAGACAGGTCCAAAGCAGCGGATAAGATCGACCGGGCTCACAATACTATGTAAATGTGTGCTGGCGCCGCTCTATATCAAGCCCGAATCGTTCCACTGCTCCGGAATGCTGATTGTTTTAAACGTATCTGATTCTGGCTACTTGAATGGCTATATTTCTGGAAACGGAGCTTACGAAAAATGTTAAGTACAGTGTTGTTCTTTCATATTCCAAGCTCCCAATAAGATGATCGATTTTATTGCGTTTTTATGGCTAGTTTAATCGAAACGATTTGAATCTCTGGTATGTTTAATAAAAAACTACTAAAAATTACAGCTTTTTTCCTATTCGGTATGCAACTAGAACAGGTTGTTGATTTCCAGAAACAAGAATAGAAGAGAAATAGAAAGTTAATTTCGGGTTACTCGGATTCATTTCGATTTATCAAGATGTAAGGTAAAACTCGAAGGTGCTTGTTCAAGGTTTTTGCTTTCGTAACCATCTGTATCAAGAATGCAACCAAGAATAAGTCAATTGTCAGTAATAATCGAGTCCCGCGCTTGGTCGTAACCAGCAATGCGTCTGAGATAACTTTTAACATAACTCAATTTTTTATTTCGAAAAATATCGTCCGACATGAATCAATGTTTTAATCATAATCAGTGTTTGCAGTTTGACTTCGGTTAATAGCAAACCTGGTGAATTTTGGCATAATTTCATGCATATGGTCCTGCGTAAGCATTATTTTCAATCAACATCGATGTGATCTTTCCATCGCTTTTGGGTAATTTTAAATTTGAAACTTATGTATCGATAGTCAGGCTAACATTAAACTAAGCATTTTGAACTCTTCAGACCAACAAGAAGAAAGTTATTGATAAGCGTCCAGTTTAACGTGACTATAATGTACATTGTGTTTCGTGGTAGAGTAGGTGGGGGCGAGCCACCCGCGCGTGCGCAGATAACATCGTCGGCCGCGCATCGCGACATCACGCCGCGATGTGTATCTGCCCGCTACCGAAACCACGGACGCCGATACCACAGCCCACAGACCGAAGGAACTCAAGGTGGTCCGTAATCTTCAATGTTGGGAAAATGTCCGAGTCTAATCATTACATTATACGAATGGGATTAAATATTATATTCATTGTCACAATCCTCAATTCCAGTTCACTTCCGAGTTCCGGACTCCTTTCAGAATATGTACGGTAATAATATAAAAGGCCTAGTTATTATATTGGCCAACTACCTTCACCATCGAGAACATAACAAGGAACTGATAGGTGTGCAGGTTTTATCACGATATATTTCTTTATCGAAGCAACTGATCATTACCCTTATATGCCTATAATGTTGACAAGTTAGAAGGCAGTGCAGAATACGGAATCGAGTCCCTTATAAAGTAGACTGACGTTCAGACTTAGTAGTCAATCAAATCCAATCACCCTCAACTCTGTTCCCCAAACGCTGTTAGAGTTTCGGGAACGCCTGTCATTCCAATTGCACGTCACGATTGACATGTGTAGATGTTTCTATCGGCCGAATGTTGATGTACTAAGATTTGCTTTGTTGTACGAATGAATTCATTAGACTGTGTCGAACTGCTGATCTCGACATGTTGCACAACACACGCCAATAACGACTCTATGCTATTGACACACGACTTTATCAAATTACATTACGCCTACATTGCTAGATGCTACATGGGTGAGTAGGGGTGCAATACACGGCACGATTCTCTAATAAAAGTGTCACTTTGGTGTCATTTGAACCCACTCGTTACTGAGGCTGTGAGAATATCCTGGTTATCATGATGAAAAAGTTTGTAGCTAACGAAAGTTTGATGCTTTGTCTACTTTTATAGCTTTACAAGAAACTGTTAAAAGGTGGACGCAATTACATCGTAACAATGTTATATAATCGCGCCTTTTACTCCTAGCATGCCTTCGGACTACTCTAACCGATTGTAAATTGACATGACATAATTGTTTTGTAGAAATGTTGATTTATAACTCTGCCAGCATCCGACTGTTGGCGTATTAACACATTCTGTATTTATAAACAGCTTGTTATTATACCTAATGTGAAACAAGTGTTTTGAGCCAGCTGGTATTAATATAAAGGTATACGCAAACATACATATTGTAAGTATGTATTATTAATATTAGTATGGATTTTTTCGAAAAATTACTTCTTTCTTTTTCTTTAAAGGTAAAGGTAAAAAAATTAAGATTTTTGGTATAACTGTATAAATTTAAACAATCCTCGTATTATGAGAACCATGATTAAAATAACTTATTAAATTAAATTAAATATTTAACACATAAATAATTTTAATGTATAGGATTAACCTCAAGCACTGTCACGTGATCTAGTACTATTTGAGTTTCACATGCTCGAAATAACAAGACCGGAAGTATAAAAAACTCGGATGCCATCATGGGGAACCAACTTGAGAAATAAAATTCCCTGTTTTATAAAAATACAACCAAATATCGCTTTGTTTCACGTAGTAAAAATACAGAGTAGTGAAGAGCATGTCAAAGTGTGAAATTTTTCTTTTTAAAATACTCTATAAAAGCAGACCTGTTACGATATATTATTACTTGAATTTAATTTTTTTTGTCCAATTCAACTGATATAATATAAGATGTACTAAAACGAATTAGTGGGAATTATCCCCAATTATACATAACATTAAATATATTGTCTAGAAACTTGACGGAGAAGCTAGGGAAAAAAATTTACATTCGTAACTTTTTTCATCGATCAACTCGACGTGCGGCGGCTATCCATACTTACATAGTGAACCACCTATAGGTATACGGACGGCGCGGTTTGCGTTATCATTCATTGTGCGTACTGCTAAGGACTTGAATAACTTGTCCGCGTTGATGTTCCTGCCTTCCTATACTGTTAGAGTCTTCAAGTGGAAAGTTTAGGGAATAGGCTTTTATAAGTTAGTACATTCAACATCATGGGATTGTTGTCAAGCATTAACTCTTCTTTCTTTCTAACCTTCTTCTCATTTCCTGGCCGACAACACATCGGTGATGCCTTTGCTCTTGCCGATGTACATGGGCGACGGTGATCACTTGCCATCAGGTGGCTCGTCTGCTCGTTTGTCGGCTATTAACATAAAAAAAAACTTATTCTATGTAAAACGAAAGTTTCAAATATCCTTAGAAAAAATAGTATTAATTCTTTGTGAAGGACAAAATGATACATTTTGTCAGATATATTTATGTAAGTAGCTCATTAGCTGAGCACTCAGATGCTGGATGTGACACCGTCACAAGGCATTTCTGTGAAATGTAACAACGGTTCAATGTCAATAGCGCTGCGATGTCGCAACAGTAATTGCGGTGATGAGCGGCACGTTTGAGCTCACACGTTGCGGCCTTGGCGCGGTTCCTGGTAATCGCTACGCTCCTGGTGGAAGCGGCCAGCGGAACTGTGATCTTTAAGCCAAATCATTATTAATCTTGCTCGTCTGTTAGTAAACATGTAACTTCTGAACGCTTTGATCATTACGTTACGGCCTCAATCAGTTAAATCGTGTCAAGCAAAGTCAGATTATTATTAGTTTAAGAAATACTTAGTTTACTTACTTAAATACTTAGTAGTTAGTTTCATTGTTTAGCTAGATAGTCAACCTCCTTCAATGAATATACGCTAATATTATAAAGAGAGAGTGCAAATTTTGTGACTGTGTGTTAGCGGAGGATAATCTCCAGAACCACGATACCTATTTGAAAATTCTTTTACCATTTGAAACGTATATTATTTCAGACGTACATAGCTATGTAATTATGGCTATACATAATAATATATTTATATTTAATTTATCAACCCGATCGAAGTCGGGGCGAGCCGCTATTTGTTACCAATCTGATCTGTCGAATTATTAAATTAAAATGTGAAGTTGGCAGTTTTTATCGAGTAATTTTTAGTTATAACTATTTTTCCTACCTCACTAAAATCTCCTTTAATATCGATGGTTGTGAGATTACTCATAAATTATATTGTAACGATGATTAGGGATTACGTTTAAAAGCAAAAGCCAGATTGATTGCACCTTCAGTTCCATGTGAATCAAAAACTTACTCAATCTAATTTGCATTGAAAAGGATCAATAAAATTTTAATCCCATCGATTCTCGTTGCCAAACTCTTCGTTTTTGCGTTTCGAGATAAAGATTTCCAATACTGTTGAACTTTAATGGTTCAACAATCAACAGTATTTCACATTTTATGTCAAATCTGTAGTCTGCGTCAATTCGTGTTAATGTGAATTCATTTTCCAATCAGATATTGTCCCATTTTTCTTGTTTATAGCTGTAATCGCAGTCACGTCCAGATTGGTTCGCCGTTTGCCGGTGACTTACGTCGCGTATACAGAATTAATATCAATTAACACACACTGGCTTAATTGTGAATCGGGTGCGGCTCGCGTGCGGCGGTCTGTTTGTCGGCTTTACTGAACCTCTCCCTCCTGCGACTTTAATTCGCGACCGTATCTCTCTTTCGCTTCTTCGAACGGCTTCCTAAAATACAGGCGCCATTCAATAAGACGCTCATCGGTCGATTATCGACTCTCTTACCAGTTTAAAGGGTTGATTTTAAACGTCAGGTATACAAGAGCTAAGTTCTAGGGATAGCGGCATCACGGTAGGACGAGCGAAGTTCCTGTGCGTGATGGATTGCTGGTTGTTCGTCTGTGATTAGTGAAAATCCTTTCAGTACGTTCCGCTTTGTGAAAATTAACTACATCCGAAATTCATGCCCGATAGGTACTACTCGGCTACCATAACATACCCTGCAGGAGTATCCTTCTAAATTAGTAATGGACAATTTCTTCTTAGCTTGTTTAAAACATTTAAACAAACGACAAGCTTTCCGCTTAGTGAGCAATATACTAAAGCCTCAAATATTTGCGTAAGTGACTCTCCAATTGCACGGCTACTATAAAAACTTTGATTTTTCTTTAATATATTTCTTTCTTTAATATGAACCCATTTAATTCAATATGTATTGAGAAATAAATTTTTAAGTAATTATTAAGCTTACTGTAAACAGCTAATTACTCGTTATAGTTACACGGGACAGCATCTGTAACGCGATCCTAAACAGAAAAAAAAAATAAACGTAGATATAGCGCTACTATCTTCACAATCTCTGTGTCAAATCGCCGCATTTCAGTTGATCATCAATTCTTTGCTTATGTCGTAGCTTTGACAGGATTATAATTAGAAACTGTCCGTCCTTATGGTTTGTCGTTTTTAATGTCGCTAGCAGGTCCCATACTGCGCCCGCATTTCATTAGGAGCTAAAAAATTGGGAGCTCTCATAAAACGGCGTGATTTATACCGGGTAGGGAGCTATCCAGCTAACGGATCGCCATTGCCACTGACCGGCTCGCGCCAACTCACCTTAAGCTTCTAGAATAGTAATATGAATTATTGTATTACAGAAATATTCAAGCGTTTATATTTTAGTACGGTCGAGGAAGGTTAAGATTTTATGCGACGAATATAAGTGGAATGATAATTTCTTTTGAATATATTTCTCACTTATACTTCTATGTAGGTATTACTTAACACCTTTTTAAATGTAATTAATAAAAAGAAATGTTATTGTATTTTTGCTTTTAAAATAAATTCCGAGTAATATAATTAAAATTGATAATATCAATTTAATAACACATATTATGTGTTATGATTCTGTCTGTAAATGTCTTGGTTTAATGTATTGTAGCTATAGTAAGTAAATACTTCATTGTTATCATTATGTAAGTAATAAGTAAGGAGTAAAATAAAAAAGTATATACTTAGTCACAGAATATAATAAAATAAAATTGCAAAGACGTTAGCATAAAACATCAAAGCCGTAAAATATTTTAAAGTCGTACATATTTGTGCAATTGCAAATTGCCAGATCGCGTACAAGTAAGATCGAAATCGGGCTGATAGATCTTCTCGTGGATATTATCTTAACGATCTGTTGTCCGTATCGAACGGTGTCAAAAGGCGCATAATAGGCTATAGATGCGGCCGGCTGATAAGCTTTGTCCTGCGCTTGCGCACCCCGCGGCCTGTACTAACTGTCAACTAAATTACCACGCGTTTGTCGGCCCGGCCGTTTGCAATTTACGAGCGATGAGCACTTTGAGAAGCGTTTCTTGACGCCGGCCGGTGCACCGATGCAATATGTATAGTGCACTTTATGCATGAGGCTTTATACTCGTATGCATATTTTACCAAAGGCCAGGCCTAACCCGCCTTGAGCTTTCAAAATATCAAACCCAATCTCAACCAGTTACCCAATTAGTATAATATTACTTTTATAGTCTTTTGAATGATAAAATTGCCAGTTTTAGGTAATTTAAACTATTCCGGAACTTTTAAACTTCACTTTTATGAAGGCACGACTTTTATTGGGCCTTATCTGTCCGATAACATCGATAAACCTGATACTCAATATTTGAGTACGATGTGGATTTAATTGCGGCGGTGATCTTAAAAGACAATTTTACAATCTGCAAACGTATTACGAAGTGGATGCAATTGCGTCCGCGCGTTACTTCAGTCCGTAAAGGGTGCCGAACTGCGGAGTGGGTGATTAACAATATCCAATTTCCGCAAAAGCAGCGGTTTTGTTTAGGGTGGTTGTAAATTTGGCAACGAACATAAACATGTCGCAGGTGTGTGCGCCGCGGGTGAGCTTTGTCTTGCTGGGACGCTCCATCATGGCCGGCCATCCGATCGTCTATTTGATCGACTTGACCTGTGGACAATTTTCATTTTGTCATTTGGGCGTAGAAAGCGGGAATTACTCGGACCCTCGGAAAGTTAAAAAGAAATCGTTTTTACTTTAAGTGTTAATAATCATTGAAAGATCATTAAACTATAAAAATAAATAAGTAAAACAGGAATCAATATCGTTTTTAAAATACTATCAGTAATGATTGGTTCGGTGAAGGACACGATGGTAGTGTGACAGTTTTGCCAACGACAATAATGGTGCTTAACTGTTTTTCTAATTGAAAATATGTTCCATAAGAAGAAGATACTCCCGATGTAGGAATATGTTAAATAATAAGCAAACT
Organism: Agathymus mariae mariae; assembly: GCA_018251895.1. Classification (NCBI taxonomy): domain Eukaryota; kingdom Metazoa; phylum Arthropoda; class Insecta; order Lepidoptera; family Hesperiidae; genus Agathymus; species Agathymus mariae. The sequence goes on from DWPT01000757.1 coordinate 14,768, forward strand.
GCATACAATATTGCAACAATAAGTATTGTTATATCAAATTGACTAATTGGTTACAATTTTATTGGTATAAATAAACATTTAGGCACTCACACTCCCGCGCTAGGATTCCCTGTGTTGAGGATGGCATGGACATACACAAGTATGACATTACAGATACCCATGACCGGAGAACAAACATTTATCTGTCACATAAATATCTACCCCATCCGGGAATTAAACCCGGGATCCCTCTCACGGCAGGTAGGGACACTACCAACTGGGCTACGGGTTCGTCAAAACTGCGTCTGTTAAAAATTATTTGAAGAATATGATTCGAAGCGTTTTATGATTGTTTTTTTCGTTTGCCACCTGCAGTCGCACTCAGCACAACGGAGCCAATAAAATAAAACAACTTTTTGTCATGATCGTTATGATTGAAGGCGCTGTCGCTGATTTTAAACAAAGGACGACAGATAGAGGTTACCCATCAATATGCTAATACTGAGTTACGTCTCGGGGCCAATCCTTAGTTTTTTGTCTCCGCACCCAAATTGGTTTATTTGTTTTGTTACAAGCGTTTCTCGATGTGAACTGTATTTGCAGAGGCTTTGTAGAGAACCATATGGAGTGGACGTGAGTTTATTTTGAGTTAAAATAGCTATTAGGTTTTACCACAATATTTGTAAATATCACAATAGCCTGGGCACATTTTAAAAGCGTATATTCAATTTTTGTACAGACACTCCCTTTATGTGTGCGTTGGTTTAACATCGTAATAGTGTGATATTTGCTGAATCATTGACACGAGTTCCGCATTAACATCCCAGTTAGTTGGAAAACAACTCGGCGCAAACACAGTTAGCTTCAAATGTGTTCATCCCATGGTGCATTACACCGCACGGTCCAATAACATGGGCCGATAATAAAAATTGATCAAAGAGTCATACCGCGATGTTTATTAATACCGTACAGATACTTATTTAAAAATCAATGATACAACAAGCAAACAATCAATAAATAATGCGAGGGTCTGTCTAGTGATCGAAGAGGTCTGGTCCATAGTGGCCTCGTGATCGAGTTAGTGGGTATAATGCAAGTTTCGGAAATTCTTAAGCAGTTCGCAGGCCGGCGTCTAATGATAATCGGATACCGAGATTGGCTTACAATCCAAGCAGAAAAAAGCTCAAGAAATAATGCCACCATCATCCATCCAACCATCAACCACGCCCGAAGTTATTTAAATCAGTCAATCACCTACGATTGACCCTAGCCGTCGGGTTCTTGACGCTTAAAATCGCACTTTTAATTGCATTAATCAAGTTTATGTAAGTGTGTCCTCACCCTTATTGGTTAGTAATTAAAGTCGTTGCATGTTGAAACCGAGGAACTCGAGTTATTTCCGCGCACTTGATACTCTGTTATAATTAACGAGACTCCGGTATGAGGCCGTTTCATTTGTAAGCGGCCGAGTCAACACATTTTTACGACTTGTTACCTTCTCAAGAATCTCGAGAGAACATTCTTTAAGAGCTTAACGGACTCGAGTTACGCTAGTTGAACCACTCCTTTGTATCAATATTGCGTGGAATAATTAATTATTGCAGTGATACTTCTTATATTGCCGTACATACGAGTATCTACCTAAAACCAGTAAATAACATAGTCTGTCTAGCACGCGATTGTGTCAAAACTCTTGGCCAGGATTTTGATGCAATTTTACCAAAAAAGATCTAGAGGGCTCTCGAACCAGATTTACGTGTGTATGGAGTAAACAAAGACATTATAAAAAGCCTGATGAACACATGAATTTCTTTGATAAAAATATTGTTGAGTTCCTGTTCACTAACTCAAAAATCGTTCGAACTAAAGGTTACAAAATCTTATTAATGTGATTTTTCACATTTACCTCACACCCCTAAATATTCTTCGTCGCTTATTCTATTGGTAAAAAGCGGTGCAGAACATTTGAGATGTTTACTGATGTTTGTTGATGATATTTTAGAGTTACATACAGCCTTTGTTTTATAGTAAGGATATTAAGTATTTATTGGTGCGTCATAAAGTTGGCCAGTGTCGCCATGTGACGAGAAAGAAATTATATGTGATCGGGCCACGTCTAGACGTGGCCAGTAGTAGTGGCGTACTCTAGACTAGACCGACCGATTTCATCCGATTCTCCTGAATATTAATTAACTTTTTCGAAACGTTTACAGCTAACAAAATACCTAATTTTTTAAGGATATAAAATTTGAATTCCATACTAGGCACTGTATTAAAGTTGTTATCAAATTCATTATTTAAAGTTTAAATAACACATATTTAAATTTATCGCCCCATAGTGTACACTGGATCAACTAGCACTTCATCATCATCATTACAACCCATATCACCACGCTGCGGAGCTCGTGTCTCCTTTCCCAATGAGGAAGGTTCAGGCCATAGTCTGCCACGCTGGCCGAGTGCGGGTTGCACTCTGGTGTGCCCGTTTCCTTTATTGAAGAAAGTGATAATTAGTACGCACATCATTTGAAAAATTTGAGTCGCGTGCAGGATTTGAACTCGATATGTTAGCATTAATCTTTCACTGCTTAACTAGCACTTACAATATAATTATTATTATAAAATAAAACGGACTCACATATATAACAATTAACAGCACAAGACTAATAAACGTATACCATGGGAAAGAATGGGAAACCTTTTTTATGTCAACTGGAACATTTTCATAACACGGCCACGATAATCACAATACCAACATTTCAGTCGCGCGAACGTTGCCGCGATTCACACGGCCTCCACTCAGCCCGTGAACAATTTGACACATCCAGGTGTCCGATTTTTTACGCACCAGACAATAGTGGAGGAGTGTTTACCCTGGCTCACATCTGGGCGGACGAAAAAACCGGCCGGACCTCTCGTATGAGCGCTAATGAGCGGGTACAGCGGGGTACACAGGCATTCCTGTATCTCAGATCTCGTCTCGGGAATTAGAGGGATTGTTTATCATCCGAAGCGCTTGTGTAAATGAACAGCAGATGGCGTGAGTACAAAGCCGCGATTGTCGCGTTTACGACCGACTTCTGCTTCTTAACATTGAACTTGACGATAAAACGCACATGAAATCAGTAGTTAAGATAACTGGATGTCGAGAGGGGTAGGTTGGGGTCACGGTTCGTTTTACAGACGAGCCGTAGATTGACATAGTAATGACTGTCGTTGAACAATCGTTAGTAAATTTAGTACAGTTTTGTTCTGAGTCACTTATTTATATCGTGTAACCTGAAGCTAAGTGGGAGAGAACGTAGCCATCGGATTCTCGGGTCCGGCTTCGATTTCCGACGGACGTTTATATGTGACACAAATGTTTGTTCTCTCTTTGTTGAATTTATAAATGTCTTATAAATTTTTCATATTTACTCCACGCACCTATCCGTTTCTCTACAATGACCCGTTTTGGTAAAAACCGCACGATAATTATTCAGTAGTTTCGATGATTACCGTTTTAAAATAGACAGACTTATTTTATAGTATGTAGTGATTTCATTGGGATATGAACACAAAATTCATGCCTTACTTGTGTTTCAGAGCAGTAAAGAAACAGAACCTTTCTAACAGATATATATCTATTAGAATACATACTCGCAACATATACTTACCATACTTTTAATTAAATAGTTATTTAAAGCGACTCGCTTTACAGCATAAGCAATTACCAACTAAACCTGAATGTAGTCATTAGTCATGCGTTGCGTTTGATTCACGACCGTCCTAATAATATAAAGATGCTAAAACTTCAAAGATTTATGTAAGTAGATATTATCCGGAGACGCTAACATTAAAATGGCCATTTTGAATTTGTGTAAATTATAACACACTTATAAATTGTTTCCGGTTTCGCAACTGCGTCCATAAACGGTGTGTAAAAGTTATGAAAACGCGTCCATTCGAGTTTCGAGGGCGGATGCGACTGTTCGTCGGGTACCTCGCTGTTAGCGCCTCCGTGCGGCAATTTGCGAGTTGTTACCGATTTACGACCCTCTCTTAAGTTTATTCAATACGATTTAGGTGGTCCCATTGTATTCCACTGAGACCCTTCCCACCGATGCCGCGGCTTAGCGCGCGACCGTTTATGGCACCCCCTTTTTATACTGGCCTTATATCACTTGTCTGCGCATAAACAATCGTTAAATGTGAACGGTACTAACTTACATTTCTAGTTAAAGTTATTTTATATTATACGCCGCAGTTTCGCTTCAGGCAGTTTGTTCTCGCGGTGTATCTATTCTTTACTAATTTAAGGAACGTGAAAGAAAAAAGGTGATAGGGAAATGCCAATAAAATCCATTAAGCGCTACTCGAGATTACCCTTTTTACAGTGTGTCTACAATTTTTTTTGTGTTATTTAGCCATCAGAGTATCTCAAGTTGTAAAAGACAATTAAGATAAAGGGCAACTGACATTAGTATGGTACCTTGAGCGGATGGCGTGCACGGTGGAATATGTAGAGATATCATTGCATATAAAACTGTCGTCTGTCTGTTTGAACGCAATAATCCGTAAAAGTATCGCACGGATTTATACTTAATTCTATACTTAAATGTATTATTAGTTAATATGAAAAATTATAAACGCCTCATAAATACCATTACGAGTACTTGTAAGGAATATGTTTCCCGAAGCGAAGCGAGTTAGTAGCTTACCGTATAACCAGGTAATAGGCTTTTAAGCTGATTCGAAAGGCAATTCCGCATAAATTTTTCGCGTCAATCGTCACCTTTGTCGGCGATTTCAAACGGTCCGATAAGTGGACGTGGAGTGATAAGAGATTGTGGAACGGTAGCAGGGAACGGATTTATCGAAGTACGGTCAACATGCGCCCCCGATACTTAAAGTATTGAGAACACATATTTGTGTTTGGTTTTCGACGTTTGCTGTTTGAACACCAGCCGGGCAATTGTAAATATTGTCTAGGGTGTAAGCGAGGACAAAAAGGGATTTTCGATCTCGAGCGGGGGCAATCTAAAAATACTACGAGGTTTTTTAGGACCCACACGATTCAACTACGTATATTATTTATCGTATCTAAAATTATGTACAAGACATGTTCGCGATATTTGTACAGTCAGCCACCACGCAAATTAGAAAGGTTAAAAATTAATTTGATTTTAAATTAACCTTATACAAACATGAAATATAAAAGTATATAAAATGTATGTATGTAAGTATGAGTGCAAAGAATTGAAATATATATATAACACGAGTTAAAAATAATCAACTAAAATAAAATTAATGGTTGCAGTGATTGTTACCAAAGCATTTTAAGATGTCAGATACCCTGAAGCTGTTAATTTTGTGTGATTTCAAAGTCAGTGTATGTAAAGACAAAGATATGTTTAATTTTCATCTATGTTTTGTATATTAGCGAATGCTCGCTTAATGTACAATAACAATTGATTGTCCTGTGTGTATGTGTGATGATTATTTGAATTAACGTAAAATTTCGATCAACAGGCCACCGCCAGTGAAAGTCAGTGCACAATAACATTATGTGTTAAAAAATTAAAGTTTTAATGTACGTACTCGAAATAACTTATTACAACAGTTGTTACTAATAACATAACATATAGTATAGTAGGTTACTGATTTGAAATATGCACCTCATGGTACGCCTCCTTAACTTGTGCATTACACATTTACACATTTACATTGCCGTTTACATTATATTTACGAATATACTATTGACATAATAAAATAACTCGTGATCTAATACTGTATGAAAAATGTAAGTTACTTCAAAGCATTTGTGGAATGGCTAAGTCACAGTGGAGCGTACACAAATTAAATCGTTATTCAATTGTTCAATGAACTTCGATTCGTCGCTGCTGTCGCTACATCCCACGTAAGGCAGTAGCGGGGATCGTAAAGTTTAAATGGAGGCTAATTTAGTGTGCTGTTAATTGTGCTTCAGTCGGCGCGGCTTATCGGCGAGCTGCATTAGCGAGCCGGGCGGCCCGGCGCGGCGGCCGCGGCTTGCGATAACACTGGTTATGACTGATGAGCCGACTGCCCCGAGCAGCCGGGGCAGCCTCTCGGACACGCGATAAACGCGACTGCGACCCGAGATTTCTGTATCTTCGGCTGCAACACAATTATTATTATCCAAGTCATAACTTTGGAAAAGACCTATTTGTTTGAATGCTATCGAACAACTGAGCATTTTCATAAATTCTTATTATAAACGTTGTGTTGATTCCGTTAAGCCAGTCCACCGTAGCTACTGTTGCAACATTCAATGCCTAAGTTGTTAATTTATTGGGAAACATTTGCGGACTATGTAATTCTTTCCTTTTCATTCCTTCCACATATTTCTATTGACTGTGGTCTTCTCGTTTATACATGCAATAAAGTTTCTCCAGTGTGTTTTAGTATCAATATTAATTAGCCTCTTAAACTTAACTACAACTTCAAAAGGGTAAAGGAAAAATCAGATACCAGGCACCGTCTGGTATAACCTAACGTATTCGAATTTTTTTCTTTCTTGTGTGAAAAAAGAGTATTTTTTCTGTTACTTAATAACACGAAACTTCTATTTCCTCCTCTAGCTTTTGTCGCAGCTATGAATTTTTAATGTGGAAATTTTTTAGAAGACAATGAAATAGTCGATATGTCTACCTACCATCCGATACTTTACCCATCCGGGATCACGATTCGTAGGCAACTTGAACCATGGCTTAATCTGCTGGCCACTTTTCACGCTCGCTTCTACCACAGATATACGGACTATTAAATTGAGTTTCTATTTAAATGTTCTTCCTACCTTAAAACAAACTAAAAAGTGTTTTAGTTTACTTATTGAAATGTTTGGGTTTTAAATAAATCGAAAAAACATTCGATTGCAAGTCCTCACTCAATTAAGAGTTTCAAAATCCGGACTAACCAACAATTATAATTCCACACAACAATTACAATCTAACTTGATATAATTTTACACGTTTATAAACCAACAGTTATAAGCCAGGTTGAGACGTACGCACTCCTC
>DWPT01000758.1:0-21784 GCA_018251895.1 Agathymus mariae mariae
CCAACTACTCTGTTAGTTCTACTACAGGATGATTAATTTATAATTCAAATAACAATTTATCTATCCTCACTGCAATCATCATATACATATATCTAATTAAGTGTTAGTCGCAGTTCAATCACCTCATACCATACTTGATTGAACGTGATTGAACTACGACTAACACTTGCCATGAGCTCATATTTCGGTTTTGAAAGGTCTTAACAATATAAAACTGCTCACACTAACTCATTACCCTGGGTGAGAACCCAACACAGTGAGTACATTGGGCGATAAGTGAGAAATCCCCTTACGGTGCTGGCTTTTACTTATTTATGTGCATCCCACGCGTGGGAGACATGTAACAATGACAGATAAATTTACAATACAGGGTTCAACCTAACATGGGTACGAGGTGTTTATTAAATGTTTAATTTATATCATTAGGGCTATTTATAATGTTAATAACAGCACTAAATCTACTTCTTACCTGATCTCCGACTATCACTTGAGAGGGTTCATCTTCATCCACCGACCGTCTAGATTGTCGGCTCGGCTGTAAACACGTCAGATACATGAAAATCTTACACTGTATTTTCATCTGATACCCTGCAGTACTGACTGTATGGTTATCCAAAAAATATATCATCATCGTTATACTTTTTACTGTTTTAAACGTAGAAACATATTGTCCACTACGTAGATGAACCATCTCAGTGCTCGTGTACAGTGCATGAACTGCATCAAACTTGATGGCCGCTCTGACCGTTGATCAGATCATTGCGCAAGACACAATATACACCAGGCGTATGGTAAAAAGGAAAACGCAACACAAATTATAACAGAATCTTCAACGGCAGAGCAGTCGGTGTAGGTGACCAGCGTATACTGCTGCGCAGACAAGACTTCTAGTCAAAACCGGTTAGTTGAGATGGTCGTAGAACCACCACATGAAAAGATGTTAGGATAACGCAAGTTCTGCGCGCTAATGCTCGGTGCGCACAGTATGGATTCTTGCGTCTGTTTGCGTCAATAGTCTGTTGTCCACTCACTGAAGTCTCTCCAGGATGAAGGCCAAGGGCACGTGGCTCCGGCGCCAAGAACAGGAACACTAAGAAAGCCACACAACCCATCACCATCGCTGGCAACACGAACGAAAGCGCCCAGTCTTTCTCTACGTACTCTGCCGCCATCACCGTGCCTAGGGCAGAAAAGGAACAATGACTTCAATCTCATAATATCATGAGCATTATAAATTTGTAAACGGGTACTTACGATTTGTGAATTTATTATCGATATTTCAACCCAATTACATAAATCATTAACCCGTGCATATATCTTTTGATATAAAACTCTAGCCAAAAAAAAATTTTATTGGACATTCTATACGGGTGAGAATATGATAGATACAATAGTTTATCAATCTTAACTACACAAAAAAATATCTGTGAAATATAGAATTCGACTGGTCCTAATTACCTAATACCAACCTTCGGTGAGGGAACACATCCTGCAAAAACCTGCTTAACCTAGAGATGACTTCTCCAATTATGTCCTTGAAGGTGTGAGAAGTCTGTAAATCACCACTTCATCAATGTAATGAATAATGGACTTAATACCTCTCGCTGAGATAGGACACCTGAGCCCGTCGTTGGGATAGTTCTAGCTCGATGATATGATAAAGATAAAAGACCAACTTTACCCAATATATTCCCGAGCGAAGTGTGAGAGTTCCAGAGTCCAAAGATGAGCCCTTTCTTGCTTTTGCCGAACCATTTGCCAACTATCGCTACGGTGCCCGGCCAGCCAGTGGTCTGAGCTATGCCAGCTCCTGCCTAGAACATAGGAATAAGAATTAAATGTGGCTTCAAAATTCTTAGCTCTCATCTCATCTGGACAAGTAATGTATGCTCTTTCAATAGTTTCAAATTAAAAAGAACGGAGTTCCTCACCTGAACTAAAAGATAGAAAGATATATTATGAATGCCGAATGTCTTTCCCAAGCCAAACAAGTAACAAAAGATGGATGACACCAGCATTCCAATGGAGAGGAAATACCTCAAATCGACTCGTTCCGCCACCATACCTGATGAGAAACACGCTTTTAAGTAAAAAAGACTTACAATGTTTCCGTATTTAAATTTGTCATTCCTCAAAAGGCGTAAATATCAGTGTGTTATTAACAGTATCAACATAATATATATATTTACGTATTTGACTCCATATAATTAACTTTTCCATAAGTACGTTAAAGTGCGATTCAAGTATCGCGACAACATTAACATTGAGAGTTTTATGCTCACCAGAAACAAACATGGCCCCCGCATAGGAGAACAGGAACGCTGAGTCCAGGGTTCCCAGAAGTGTGTTAGCATCACTAGTGTCTGGAATAAATAAATAAATAAATTATTTAAATACTACACTGCCATTGATAAATTAACCTTACAGGTTTTACATGTACACTAAGAAACATACTGATTAAAGATAGGACGAATTCTCTGGCTTTTTTACAGAATACATACGATTACATAGCAGGTGTTTACACGAACAAATAGAAGCTTATATTTACTCATAACATAACATGTTAACGAAAATTACACCGCACTTAATTGTACCAATTTATATCTAGGGAGTAACACCTTATAATTAGGTTCTCACGAAGTTAATTTTTCCTTGCTATTAAGTCAATGTATAACATCAACAGATCCTAGACTATAATTTGGGGGTCGTGTAGATAAACACAGTGAGTGGACTTATTTCGATTTTGTCAATGCAATATTTTATTATTACTCAAGTGGCTGTCGCTGACTATTTTTTATAGGGTCTTATTCAATTCAAAACATGTTGCCTACATTGAACAAATATTTAAACTGGTCCATTTAATCCACGATGACACCTTAATTGTTCTTAACAATCCTAGCCCTAGCTCTATAAAAATTCCTTTACAATTCCCGCTGTATGGCTTTAGAACTCCTTCCATTAAATTATTATTCACACTGGTTCCCTAAACCCTTTTAAAACACAAGTCAAAATAAATTATTCACTTTTCCCAGTCCCTGTCAACTTACTGGTATCTATTAATTACGTGACTGGTTAATACCCGCTTGAGTTATTGTTACCTGCATGAAAACCAATTGCTATTTTAACTTCTCCAATTTTTTTTTTTTAGTTTAGCTGCTGTTAATGAGTATCGCTATTCAAACTCTTCACTCTAAGGTTATTTGGCAGAGAAAAGAATATTATTTTTCAATATGGCCGTGCTCGGGTATATAAGTACATATGTTTGTGTGTGTGTTTACGACAAATAATTGCCAGCCTGTTGCTAGCTGACCTAGTATAAGCGCGTATCAGACCTAATGTTTTCATAACAATTGCTTGGATATTGTATAATTTGAGATTACGCATGCTACGTAAGCGTGCATATTTGATTTTTATTATTTACTATTATCGATTTTCCTTGGACACGGCACATTAACGTTTCATTAATTGGCATAAAATGCCCGCACTCAACGCAAATCTGAGAAAGAAAATAGACAACCGTTTCTGTCGTCTAAGTATCTAACTGCTATCTAAGTAACTTCTCTTCATTTTCGACCGACAACACGTTGGTGATGCCATCGGTGATACTGATGTCCATGGGTGACGGTGACCACTTATCATCAAATGGCTCATCTGTTCGTTTGTCGACTCGTTCCATAAAAAACCCATAATAGTATAATAAGCCGACTGCTACGTTGACGTTTTTTTCAGCTATTGAAATATGAAACGTTTTAAAAATAGTATTTGACGTTAGTTGGCGTTTCGAATATTATATAACTTTTACCTTCACATACGTATTTTATCTGATATTCTTAATATATATTGATAATGAAGCGTTCCACGTTAGCTTCATAGTGTGTTATTTTTATCATTGGGAGTTTGAATGCGTTTAAATATGCATTAATGTGGTGGACATACCCATTAGAATTCAGCGTACCGTCATAATCCGAATGGTATGCCACCGAATTGTTTTCGCACGTTACCGCGATGCCTCGTCACGTCGTCTTCCACAGGAACAATAAAACCAGAATCAACTATGTACAGGACTGACATATTTAGTTTGTTTAAGCTGGATTACAAGAACTTCATTACATAGCTACACGCATGCCACATTGACTATATTGAAAATAGGTGAGCTGTGTGTGCTTTCTAATTGTCCTACTTCCGTACCAAAAAACATTACCGGGACCTTCGTTGCTTTTCTTATTAAAACACCTCCAACAAAGTGGTGGAAATTACAATAGGTTAATTAATCGACAACAATTCAGTTTTTAACATATTTTTTTAAACATAGTATATTGTTAAAAGTCGATCTTTATAAGATAAAAAGTTAAGGAAATTAATTACACAGTAAGAAATGCGGAAGACGCTTAAAAGCTGTCCGATTAAAATAATCACTTGATAAAGTGTGAAACCAACTATGGCTGTTCTTAAGATTCCTTATGGCACAAAGCGACCACTCAAATGCGGCACATTGCAGAACACAAGATTCTTCTAAGTAAAAAAGCAGGCGCAAACTTAACCACGCTACTTTATAACGCTCTCCTAGAGGGGTCAGTGACAGAGCAGTGCCGAAAACTTTTAAAAGCAGGTAGCCTTTAACAAGGCATGACAAGACCTATAAAAACAACCTGATTTCATTACCTCTCGTGCTATACGAAGGGCAAAAGCGCCGATGAATCTTTACTACCAGCGATCACCCAACCAACACATGATCACGTCCAACCATAACTTTAATAGCTTAACTATGCTATCACGTTTCATTATAATAATTATAAAAATCTGACTTATTGAATGTTTATCGTTGTTTATTATTGTATAGGTACATACATAAATAATAAATACATACTCTAATACCTTGACCGTTGAGTTGTTAATAAGATGGCTGTTATCGGTAATTTCACGGCAGACAAGGTAACATTTTGTACGCGATTATGGAATAAAAAAAACCACAAAACGAACTAATAGCATAAGTGACAAATGGAAGACATCATATCACTGCATATATTTTCACGTTTTCACATTTCGTCATTACTAACAACTTATACTACAACTTTTTCATTGTTTTAGTGAAAGCAGTCTAACTTGTGATAATATTTGCATTAAACCTGAAATCAAATCCGTTTCAAAATGATCACGTTATCAGAGATAGGCATAACAACGATTACACTTACATACTCGTATAACACGAGTTTCACATGACGTTGCTATATCAAACACCTTTCAATTAAAACAAAGTTATTTGAACAACTGGCTGTACTGAACGAGGCGTTTACTGTATTGAGAACTATAAAACTGAAATATCGGAATGTATAAACAACATTCAGTTTTCACTTCACAGAAAATTATCTACTTATAGTAAAACCCTTTCAATCAAATATAAATACTTTGAAGGCCGAAATGATTTATGAAATTTTTTAAGCATTATCTGCTTACTAATTGATATTGAACGGGGTTATTACTCCTTGTTGCATTAATGAGGTCGTAATTGTCACGTTGAGTACAAAATATATACGAACGGTTTTCTATGTTTATGTATTTATTTCATCATTAATTGGTCACGCAACCGACTAAAGTTTCCTCTGAGGTTTTCAGATTAGAGAATCTAAACAAAAATTATAAAGAGTGCGATTTTGGTGAGTTTGTGTGTACGTGGATAGTATACCCCGCAACCACGGCACCTATTTGGAAAATTCTTTTACCATTCCAAAGAAACATTATTCTTTCTGTCTGTATGCGATAATCTTAGAAACTGCGGCATGGATTTTCATACGTTTTTTTACCAATATATATACTAACTGACGTGAAAGGTTTATGTATATGACAATAGGAATAGTTTATAAAAGACCTGATAAATCTAACGGCTCAATTACTACAAAATTTCTGAACGCACAAATCATGTTTACCGAAGCGAAGCTAGTACAGAGTAGGTTACTAATTTATAATAAAGCAACAATGTGTGGGGAAAAGTAAGGTCCCAATTGAGATGTTCCTAAATTCCATAAATAAATAACAAATTTGCTAATGCCGCTTGGTCGATAAGGCCTTTGGTGTTATAGACATCAATAGAACATTTACCATCAGAGTTAGGTGTTTTGTAGGCTAGTTACGTTAAAAAAGCCGAGAAACTATGGACACTGTCTATTTTTATCTTTAAACAATCTGGTACTCACTAAACGGCGGCCAGTTGCACCACTGGTCATCCCCTGGAGGCAGGTCTGGAGGCGGCGGCAATGCACTGCAATTCTGATGCAGAACACTCTTCACCACCGATATCGGCTTCCTCGTCAGATGATATGTCATGTATGTGAAGTATGTGAGTACAAGGACGCTCGCTTGGTAGCTTTAACAAAATTAGACATTATAAAGCGTGGACACAAGAATAAAACGTCTCGGGTTCAATCCCTAGCCATAACAAATGTTTATGCAGATAAATGTTTATATTTGGGTCCTAATTATATATATTGATGGCAACTATGACAATTAATGCTAATGTAGAAGCATTCAAGCATTGATTCTGTATATAAGTGATACATTAATTATATCCAAATTATATGAACTGCATATTAATTACTGCTGTATTAATCAAACCATACCATGCCCTTATCTTAATAACACAATTAGTAATAGCAACTAACATGTTCACTAACACATATATAATATGTTGACAAGTCATTGCTAATATAAGATGAGAGATGCTATTATAAGAGATTGCTAATATAAGATTGAGAAATTCAACTCCTTTGTTTAATTCAAAATGTGTGCTGTGATACATTTCGCAAAACTATTTATAGTTCTTTTGTTTAGGTTTTAAATTACAATAGAAACACAGGAGTGTAGAAATTTAATAGCCATGACATAAATAATTATCATAACTTATTATTTTTATATACAAGCCTGTATGAAAAAGAGTTCATCCTGTCCTACATTGTGAAGAATATATATATTTTATCAACTAGTTATATTTCCAGAAAGGTACTAGCAAAAAAAAATTAACACATTGTAGATTTATACAATACTATACTTCATTAAAATGAACTTACCATTACACTATTAAAAAAAAGGTGTCTTTAAAATTTATGTGCTAGCAATTTGTATCCTATAATTTAACAAATGCTTACACAAAACAGTGTGAGAGGTTCTTAATGGATAGAAAATAATTATTATGCATCTAGGATGCATGCATTAGGATTTTTACATAAAAACATAATGTAATCAACTGTCATTTGAGATGTAAAAAAAATATTTTTTTCATCACTTTCAATAACATTTTTGAGCAGTTATGGAAAACCCATAATAGAAGATCTTTGAAAAATTATAATTTTCAGTAGTAATTGTGGAAAATCTTCCCACTACATCGCCAAGGACTTATTACTGTCAATATCCAGTCAATTGTCCAATATTAGATGAAAAACTGTACAGTTTTGTGTAGAAGAAACCAGGCTGCTCTCATATGATGATGAAACAAAATTACTAACCTAAGTTTCACTTTAAAATATACATACATTCAATTTGACTTAGCAGGCAAATTACTTTAGCATCAAAAATCTTACAATTAACAAATGTTAATAGTAATACTGTCAGAAATGTATACAAACACATCGCATGTAATTACTACTACTGAGAACCAGGGTATTGTAGTAGTAATTTTAAAATATTGTGTTATTTGTAAATTTTGAATAACCCTTTAATAAAAGTTTTTATCCAAAATCATACAGTTAGTCGTACAATATACTGAAAATATATTATTTTTCTCAGTAGTAAAAAGACATCATGAGAGCAGTCTCTCCATTTCCTTCTCGGTTTGATTCTTTTTTATTGATTTGATTAATTTTGGTTCTTCATTGATTCATATGGGATACCTTTGATGTTACTGATGTTTTTGAGTAGCAGTGACCACACACCATAAGTGACCATATTTTACACATTTGTTAACCATTAACATTAAAAAATAAATCAGTTTTATATTAACTGAGATATCAATATTATCATGATTTAAAAGATGGTTGATTAGAAAGAAGTGATCCTTCATAAAGTTAATTAAATTTGTATATTAACTATTATAACAACTGCTATTAAATATAAATGTATTGATAATAATTATCTTGGATAGCAATGACTTGATATTCCTTAATACATGGAAATGACATTAGCAATTTGTCATCAATATCAATGGTTCAAAATAGAAGTAAAAAAATAGCTTTAACTAAAGCATTTAATTACAAATATATACTAGCACTATGAGATTCTACTGCGTATCCCGCAGTTTAAACAGGGGTTAAGTAGAGGGTGTTAAGTTGTTATAAGTCAGCTTACCTTGATAAGATTAATGTGACATAATCATATATCACCATTATTAAATAAACAAACATTAATTTCAATATTCCACAATGGAATGTCAGGGTCTCACTTGGGAGATATAAGTTCAAAACCTGCATGCAGTCCTAATTTGGGCACATTACCAATCAGTTACCACTTGCTTTGGTGAAGCAAAACATTATGTGGAAACCTTCATATTTCAATCTACAATAATGTTATTAAAGGTTTGTGGATTCTGCAAATCTTAATGTGACTAGCTTGGCAGACTACGGCCTTATGCACTCTTTTAATCAGAGCAGACCCAAACATTGCAGTGGGACAATTATAGAGTTTTAATATATGCATTAATAAAAAAGTTGGTAATGGTAATATATTTTTAAAATTAAATCAATACACATGTAAAAAATATTTTCTTTATAATGTGTGTCAGGACATCATATTATAACTCATCATGTATACCATTCATTTTGAACATGGTGTAAGTCTATTTTCTCTTTTTTTGAGAAGATTAAATTTAACATAATTGGATATTCAAAAATGTAGACAAATTATATGAAATCTAGCAATTTTTGCACTGTTTTACCAGTATTTAATTTGGTTATATAATGTACGGATGAATGCTTGCGGGATACAAATTGACTTACACCAATTTTAAAATTAGACAATTGTAAAAATAGTTTTATTTCTATTTTGAAACATCACATATTACTTAAAATATACTTCATATTAATCCAATTTTGTTTACAAATAATGACACCATATTAAATAGAAGTAGTATTTTTAATTTTAGATGCTAATTACATAGTTAAAATTACAAGATATGGATAGTATTTACTTATTCATATCTTAATTTATCTATATATGTATTTATCTTTTCATAAAAAATAGACCTGGCATCTTGGTACAAAGGTATATCTTGATTTATTCCTTTGTAAATTTATTTAAATTAAGTAAAATAGATATTTTCAAATGCCAAAAAAAATATTGATTTAACGTTTGTTCTTACCTATATCACTAACGGACGTTAATATAAAGTTATCCATTTTAGGGAAAAAAAATTAATAGATAACCTAAACGTAACATAATTCTTGACACAATGTAAAATTATGTGCTACTGATGGGCAACCATCTGCTAAGCTACCACCTACCTCAGTCAATTGGACTTACACCACTTTCAGTTTCATTTACCAATCAATTTTAAAGTGTACAAAACATGGAATTGTTTAAAGAAATTAAACACAAACTGGTTATATATAAAAAAAAATACATTAAATTAAGCATGAGTTACATGATATCTCACTTTTATCAAGAATGGACTTACACCACTTTAAAAATAAATCTTATTACATATTATAGCATCAGTAAAAATAATTAACCCACATTAATATAGAACTTGGTATATTGTTCCCCGCAAAGCTTAGAGGGAAAGTTTAAGGCTTTGTTATGCTACATATAAAGGTAAATGACTCACCATCGGAGTCTGTTCATTTGCATCCGAGGGCAAATCCAACTAGAGAGCTTTTGTAGACACTGAATACCACACGGCGCGTCCCGGCTGACTCCAGCCATTTTCAATACTTTTAAACACTTTCCTCTCATAAAAACCTTTATAACACACACTTACACGCAAAAATAACCCATAAACACATTTGATAAAACCAGAGGCATTGTTTATAAGGCAATTCTTTGTTTATGCAAATTTAACACACACGAATTCAAATTCAATTACTCTTGTACATAATGTTTTCAGAAATATATTTCTAAAAGTCAAAATTATGTTCAGGAAAATCTTTCGTCAATTGTAAATTATCAAATTTATAATTAATCAAATTCGTTAAAGTTACTAAAAAAGCAACATACAGCAATATCTGATGATTTCGAACTGACAAAATTGTCCAATTGTTGAGTTGTTGTGGGCATGACAGTGTGACAATGATGTTCTTTGACATTAGGTTATGTTTGGCAGGTACGACACGTAGACTTTAAATGGGTACTGTCAGTAATACTCTATGGTTAAATTTTAAAAAATCATAACATTGTCTTGCCAGTTTGATTGTGAAATATTTATCTTCCAGGGGTCATCGATAACTTTGCAACCTTTGTGCAAGTAATTTTGTTTTATATATTTGTTGTACTGTTCCAATTTATTATGTATAAGTTTTTTTGAATAATAATTATTTTTGACGTACAATATTGTAAATGAATAAGTTTAATGTGTGTACCTTCTTTCCTTTTTGCCCAACGGCTCATTGCCATGGTGCTACAGATGTCCATGAGCTTTGATAATTATTACCATCAGATGGCCATTCTACTCGTTTGTTAGCAATATAATATGCATAGATAATCATAACACAGACGCTTGTGAGTAACTGCGCCTACTTGAAGAAATTTATGATGAGAAATAATGAACACAAATTTCTCATAAAGAAATAAATAACTTGCAATCAAATTAAACTACTTTATCATGTATAATATTATATAAACAGCAAAAATCGGGAAATGTGTGTAATTATTTACACCTTAAATTGCACAGCAAACAATATTTTTAGGCACAGAAAAGATTAAAGTGTAACTTTGAAATCCAATTAAATTCAAATTTACATGAATTTTATTAAGCTATTCATAAGTATATGACACCTAAGCAATTTTCTGCGTTTACTTTTGCCCAGATTAACCATAACAGTTAAATTTATCTTTTTATATAAAATATTGATATATATCGTACTTACTGCCTAGACTTAAATATGAAATGGGTACATGTAAATCAGTATTTTTAATTTTAGTAAATCTACTCTCATTTAAATTGTCCAATTATGAATATTAAAGTAAATACCACACATTAGAAAATCGCTGCTAGGCGTATCTTATTTTAAGTACTCTCCCCTAACATTATCACACTATCATTATCACAATAAACGTCCCACTTCACGAAGGAATAAACTGATCTCCGGATGATTAAGGTCAGTAACAAAGCTTATGGACTAAATAGAAGTTAGTACTACGTATAGCAGTCGAGTCTAAATGTGTAAATTGCGCCTGAAGAAATAATAATCGTGAGCACTATGAAAACTATGGAAGTTATTGCTAATCCATCATACATTCTTCTAACTACGCCGCAATTGGTTAATGTAACCAATGTTACGATCGACGCCAGCCAGAAATTTGTATATGCAGATTGGATTTTATAAGCATTTCATAATTACATTTCCTGAACCTAAAGACTTGTAATTAAATTTCATACCTTATTAATTACCAATGATACGTGCTGTAATAAAATTATTGTTGACAAAATATTCCGTTAAACTTTTTTGTACGATGCCACTTTATGTAAGTGTTTATTACATGGTAATCTTCCTATTAAAAATAACTATAATTATTATTTAACAATGCATTATATAGTAACATGATTAATAATATTTTTTTTTGTTTAAATTAAAAGTAAAGTTTTGGAAATTCTTCATTACTACAAGTTCCTTGTAATACGTATTTTGTACGGTTGTTAATAAAATTTTACGTCCAAATGTGACCAGGCCCGAAAATACGCAAAGAACTGCGTGGTCCTATTTCGTATTCTCGAATTTTCCATTATTCAGTAATTTTATGAATTTTTAAATTTGATAAATTAATTTAAAGCAGCAGTTTGTAGCTATATTAAACTAATTACAGCAGCGATTCACGTGTTCCTGAATCAGTAGTCTGAAAAGATTTAAGAATATATGCAGCTCATATATTCGATTAGTATACCCTTGAACTAAATAACCAGGCACGCGTGTTTTTTCCTCACTATCAAGCCCCTTGTGTGTCAGATTGGATTAGAACCTAGCTGAACAATTGAACTTTCTTAATAATTATGTACACCATTAAAATGCTAGGAATGTAGCATACTATTAATCTTCGCGTCATTATCTTCGGCGTTATTCGACATCCATCGCCCTGGTTGGCTGGACAAGGTCGTCGAATATCACAAGAATAAACTGTTTGAAGATTTTCAAAAAGTATCAGATGTGGAAGTCAAAGGTAATAATGATGTACATAGAGTTATGTTACAGGTATTTTCGTAATTATTTTCAAGTCCGGCTTGAAAGACCATAATATTTTGTTATACGTTACAGTATTGTAATATATAGTAACTATTTCCCAAAATGGGCTACTACCTGTTGGAAACATACCACACATATGAAACACATAAACGGACACATATTTATTCTTCTATTATTATTATTTTTCAGCTTTAACTTTAATCTCGTCTGCAGTTTGCTTACTGATAGTAAACACTTCGCACGCAGTTTTCTGTATATTTTGACGTCAACTCATTAACAACTCATTGAAGGACACAGGTTTCTTGTTAATGAGAAAGCTTGCCGAAAAGCTCATAAAACAGTAGCCAGTAGAACTACTGACAAGCTTTTGATATTAATAGATATAAAATCGTGACATGATATTTTTTCTAAATCTCATAGTATGTGGACTTCATGTAATACTAGCTTCAACTATCATGTGCAACAGAGATTTAAGTAGATTGTTTTGTAGTAGGGTAGATCGAAAGAGTAAAAAATAGAAAATAAAATCGTAAAAACGTATGTTTACCCATGTAGCGACAATTCAACCTACCCCGGAAGGTTACGTGGACTCTCCTGATTGGAACTACGATTCTGTCACACGTTTGTTGATACTCATACGTGAGAGTAAGAAAGCATTACCGGTGCGGCGTGTTCTACGAAGAATGCTTGGTAATACCAGAAGAAAGATGTCTGTCCAACAAAGTTACAAAGTTTTCCCTAGTTTGAGTAAGGTAAGATTGTAAAATAGTTAAAAAAGTTAAAATTTTCATTATAATGTGGATAGAGACAACAACAAACGGGTATTCTTTCGCCAAAGACCTTTCGGCATATGTGGCAGGGATCTGCGGGTCTCAATAAATCACGCGTTTTAGCCGGACATAAACTCGGGAGAACTATATAGTGACTCACGGTGGAGGAGGGGAGCGGGCGCTGTTTAGCAGCGGAAAATGGGTAGAGAAACCAAATATTCCATTATGAATTTCTACGTTTGTAAAGACCGATAAAATGGTGACGTTTTCAGAATGATAACTTTAAGCTCATTCGAATTGCAAATAGACTAATTTTAATAAGTTAATATAATATGATCCGCGGATGTCCATAGTAAATAAAGCTAACAACCATATATCCACCGACCCATTATTAGTATGGATTATTGATACGTATTATGGATAGCATAATCAAGACAAGCCAACAAGCATCATCCGAGTAGGTATTTCGTTCTGTTTAATATCTACCTATTCGGATGTTGGAGATCGAACCGAGCAAAAATTGGAGTGATACCTATATGTTATACAAGCAAGCTACAAGTTTAAACTGTTTGATTTATAAGCCCACGAACCTTTAATAGGAGAGATCTTGATGGAGAGATCTTACATGGTTCGTTGTTCAACATGTACCCGGCGACGAGCATGTATTAGTGTCTATTGTAATCTTATAACCCGTTCCGTGTACTCCCTCGTTCTTCAGTATAATAACAACATTAGTTGTAACCAGGACATCAACAACGATTTATACTACGACGCCTCTGGTGAGATGTACGACGGTGTGATAACGGAGTCAGGGTTTATTGGAGACAAAGACCAAGGGATCATTATAGTTTCCAACCCAGTGGAGGCACGCTTACCTAGTGCCATGATCAGTATCAATTTAATGCGGTAAGTTGTAATGTGCCGATATTGTAGATTCTCAAGGTTAAGCTGTTACCGTAAATATTTGACGGCTGGTTGCATTCTATTAGCCGCTTACTCTAGTTCACTAGTCTCTGCTTGAACATGATAAGAAGCTTTGTTTCATGATTCCATATAAAAACATGTGGGATGGCAAGGAATCGCAATACCGTATACTAGTATACACAGGTTAATCTAATCTAATGTTCTTATAACACCATCACATATTATACAGAGCGCCTTTTCGAAATACGTAAAATCATAGCACAAATGCTGTCAATCGGATAAAGTGTAAGTCTGTCAAGTAGTGATCTACTTGCGGACGGATGTGCAAATAACTGGTAATTAACAAGCCCAGCGATAAAGCATTGCGATGGATTATTCCGATCACTTAGCTTCGTGTAAAATGTGTCATCCACATCAGGCGAAAACTTTATCTGTGTCGTATAAAAAGCTCAATAATAATAAACGAATAATGCGTTGCGTCAGATGGTATAGTTACCTTTGAAAATGTTAGCATCCATTCCAAAAACGTATGCTTAAGTTTCATTTATACAGTCATTACTATCTTTAATAGTGGGTGCCTATCGTCTACTTAGCATAGTTCAATATTATAAAATTACTTTAAAGTATTTAAATTTTACTATTAACTAATGACTAGTTACTAACAACTAGCTGTCTTTTATTACTTCTTGTGGCATTTTTTGTCCAGATCATGTTTAATAGGATTTATTTATATTATCACTAGAATTCTAATCAGCGCTAATTTATTATGTATATCGCAGCGAAATCCTCGAAGCAAGAGCCAAAGCAGCAAGGTACATGCAGACAACACGCAAAACTATGTAAGTTCGTACAATATATATATATAGCAGTGTCTTTATCTCTATTAAACTGTATCTCAGTTTAAGTTAAGTGAAAGTTTGCTTAAATGTATACCTAGCCAATATGCAAACTGATTATAATTAAAATAATATGAGTGGTTTTTCATACAGACGTTTAGTGTACACTTTTTCACAGTATGCCGAGAAATATGCCGTGGTTATTTCTGATTGATTGATTCAAGGTCAAAACATGCAATGCAAATGTCATTTTAACAAAATGTTCCTTCAATAGCCCTTGGAAAACCATGACCAAAACGCCCTCATCAAAAACACCCGCACAGAACTCTACCAAGCAGGAATACGGGGGAACCAGCACGGAAAAACCTGAAGGTCACACAGGTTAGTTCTGCTTTTATGGTATTAAAATCATATTATTACACACCCATTCCATTCCCAGAAAAGCGAGATCCATCCCCAGAGAATTTTTTAAAATATTTTAATTGAAATATTGTTAATTAACCTGGACCGACTCAAGAACAGTGTCGTTCATGAAATTTTGTCACTTGAACAGTTACCCATTCAACTTGAAACCACTTGCAACGATGCAAAAACATTTTCCATCAGTTTCGGTTCCAATAAGAATCGCAGGAATTTGATCGCTGAATTATTTAGATTGCAACTGTGACAACATTTAGATTGATTGAGGTGATAATATAACATGGTGTTATATAATTTTGCACACAGGAACATCAGGAAATGCCGGTGTCCCTGGAACAGGCACTGCCGCGGTTGGAGCCATCACGACCGCTACAACAGCTTCGTAACTTCTTAACGGTCAACCTCTTCCTTAGCACGCCTTGTCAAGATACGGTAAAATTTAATCTACAGCCGTTAAACTTCATAAATATATATTTTTATGTAAATTCGTCTTTCAATTTTCCTAAATAAGTACATCAAATATACATTATTATTTTCTACAATATATAATAGTTGTTACACGTGAATTTCAACGCAAACTTTGTGGGAGTCAAATATTTTCCCACTATGATTTACGTTAGTCTGATTGACTGGTAGTCCAAATCAATCCAAGAAACCGTAGAATTTACGAAAAAATAGCTAAAGCTAAACCAAATCTTTATATATTATATGTATAACTGCAGACCAGAAGACTACTGGTGTCCATGTGTAACTTCAGAAATACTTGCCTGATTTAGTTACGGCGACTGATCTTGCTTATATTCAATCCAATAACCGGTGTCGAGTTATTAACAAAATCTACATCCGTCGTCGTCTGTTGGGTAAGTAATCTATACTCATAAAAATATTTCGGAGGTAACGAATCTGTACGTAGTTCTTTAATAACAGTCTGTATGCCTGTTACGACATAACGCGAAAAACAATGAACAGATTAGGTCGAAATTTGCGTGTTAACTTATATGTACTGTGAGTCATTATCTAGGATACTTTATACCGTCAATATGGCAGTTCTCTTAAGACGGTGATATAAAATGTTGTAGGCGTGTTTAGTAGTTAATGCAGTCGTTACAGTTTCTAATTTAAGCGATTCCAAAAGATTATATCAAAGAGAACAAGATGAGATTATTACTAAGCGCCTGACACTGAATAACAATGTTTCAGTGCGGGTACTCAAAGCTAGGGCGAGTTACAGGCAGTCAGAAATAAAAAACTTTATTATTATAACAATTATAAATTATTACAACAAAATAAAATATATAATTTATTGTCTTTACGAATCGACAACCGGCGGCCATTGTAAATGCACTGCGGACACATCGAGCGCCACGAGGTCGGTCCTGGCCCGCAACGGCGCGGCCAGGCCTGGGCTGGTGCGCCCCAGCTCGCCACACACCCACTCTTTTACGTACGTGCCCGCTGTCGTCTGCACCACCAAGCGGAATAGTTGAGGATGTTCTGGAAATATTAATATGGATATATCATAAGTAATATGATATTAGTCTCTACTGAATTGATACGTGAAGAGCAGAGAAACTAGAAGTCACGCCAGGTTTATGTGTAACGCCAATTTATATCAACGTTTGCATTACATCCTACTATACGCATACTAATACTAACCTGGCACATCATACGCTGTCAGCGCAATGATGCCCCTGGTTCTGGTCAGAAGGGGTCGTCGATGCAGAACTCTTATAGGGGTCTTCTGGGTGATCCTGATCTTCCAAGGGTCTCCCTCGTCTGTATTGCGGAACTCGTTGATACGTTTAATGTCATCTTCCGACACTGTGATAGGTGATTCTGGATTTACCTACGAAAGTATAATATAATATCATCTACATGTATTAATTTCCAGTATTTTCTTTCAACCTATTACCAATCAACTGTAGGGAACGGGACTATCGTATTAATGAATTAAAGAGACCGAAAATGGACTCCGACGCGAATTAGTAGAGGTTAGGGCCAAATAATTTCGCAGTTTCTTCTCCCCTTGAATATTATCTCTAATGCCTCTTAAACTTCCCGAAGGCCTTTGGTATGGAACCGACATGTCAGTGTGGTCCAAAGTTCGTTGACATTACTAAACTAGTGCTAATTATGAGAAGCATACGAGGCATGTTGCCATTAGCAACATTGACACAAGCCGCCATATTTGATTTAAGCTTGTAACATGTTTATAGATTTATAAGGATTTCTTATTTAAATAATTTAGACTTTTAGCCGTACAATGAAGCCATAGTCATAACATTAGCTATTTAAAAATATTACACAACAGACTCACAGACTATTAAACTTTTAGTTACAATGATTTTACTGAAAACTGAGCAATGTTTGGTGTGATGCAACCAATGGTGCTACGATTGAACAGCTTAATAGTCCTTACATCGTACTTGGAATGAGTCAGCTTTATACACAAGGCTTCATAAGTTTTGCACTTCGTTTCCTCTCCTTTCTTCAACTGGGTAAGATCATCTCTACAAGAAAAACAATGTGTTAAAGTAATTCTATTTCATTATTATTATTTTATTTATGTTAAACACACATACACAGACACACACACCCAATTTGTTAATTCAACATCTCTATAATATCAACTATAATCAGTCGCAGTCGCACTCATCGGTCGCAGGTGTTTCGCTTCGTGGAGAGACCTCTTCACTGTCGTGTTTGAGATCTGAGTGACCCGTGGGCAACCGTGTCGTCTATTCGTAATGATTTCCCGGCTTACAACAATACAACAATCCTCAGAAAACAATAGGTGACGCAGGTAATAAATCAAACCGTGTATGCAAAATTCGCTCTTTTGAACACGACATAAACGCGAGAGTCGCCTGCTATGCTCAGGACACGTCTCGTCACTGTCCGGTTTTTATGACCGCTGTTGTTTTCCGCTGAATGTTCGCGAACCTTCGTAGCAGCAGTAGCTTTAGTGTAGTTTCGTGGAATTGTTTTAGTGCATTAGTTGACCCAATTTTGCTCACCTAGTAATTGGCACCATAGACTTGACAATAACATCTTCACTCCTGGAGATCTCCTCACAAGCCTTCGCCAGTTCCTCAGCAGTAAGCTGCCTCCTAGGGTCTGTTATCTGTTCATAACAAAAAATATAAGGCTATTTGAAAATTTGGACTCATATAAAACTGATCTGGCGAATCTGTATGAATCAGTCCTTTTGAAGTCTACATGAGTTTGGATACGTTATTTTTATAAAGTTATAAGTAATTAATTTGAATTATTTTATATTTACATAAATGGCCACAGCGCAGCGTGTTCAGCTATGAAACATTAAATTATATAAAACATTATTATTTAACATCAAAGAGATGGATATCTATGCATTTATGCATTACATTTCCATCACATCGACTGACTCACCTCGACCGCAAAAGGTCTGCCCTCTCCGAGGCACCGTACGTCGACGTCCTCCCGCCCCGCAGACACAAACTTCAATCTTTGTTCTGTTTCCTCTGAACTGAATCTGTTGAGATAATAACATTGAACATATACTATGATTATAATTATCGTTAGTTCGTGAGTGATTCAATGCCATTTTAAAATTTAAATCAAAATGTTTGAACAAAAGTTTTAAATTGTCATGATTCTTACTTGAATCCATTTTCTGACATTTTCATGCGTACGTGCGTTGATGCGTGTGTACGTTGATGCGTGTGTACGTTGATGCGTGTGTGCGTTGATGCGTGTGTGCGTTGATGCGTGTGTGCGTTAATGCGTGCATGCGTTTATGCGTGCGCGCATGCGTTTATACGTCAATGCGTGTGTAACTGTGTGTTTATAGGTATGCTAAAATGTTTGCTATAAAAGTATAATCTATATTATAAACTATTACTTGTAAATATCTGCAATAGGTTTGAATATGATCTCCTGAACTGAGGAGGGAAGGATTCTTCTACCATCTAGGATCCACGGTGACTGCGGGAGGTTACGGCTCAGCTTTATGTACCTGAATAGTTCCATTATAGGTATTTTTAAATTTGGTTGACACGGTAATAACAAATGGACTGTAGGAATCTTATTAACAATCCATTAACTAAATCATTTCGTTGCGATTGTATTACAATGACGTAACGAGTTACCTCACTAATATAATAATTTTTATATATTATTTTGCGCAAACTGGCGAATCTGTATCAAAATTCGGGACGTGCTAAAAACCAGCGCCCTGTAATTTTATTATTTTAGATAATTCTAAGTGCGTAACTATTCCCTCAGCTGTATCATCATTGTGATTTTATTGTAACTAGTTTTATTTTTGCATTTTCCTATTACAGTTTCATTATACTAATAATCATCCAAATATTTATTATTTCTATATTTTCAATTACGTCGGGCGACGACTTAAAACTATATCGCTCACCTCCCCCCTAGGTATATAGGGTTGTGATTACAGACGACGCTGACGCATTTAGCGGGCGCCGTGGCGAGCGGTAACCCACCACCAGCCGCGGTTAGCGATTCCAGCGTCACATTCTCCAGGGCCTGATAAAGAAATTTTACAAATACAGAAGTGTTTCAATAAGAATTATAAGTGATTATCAATAAAGTTCTGGAATCTTCAATACTCTACCAGAAACGGTAATGCAAATCTTAATTGCCAATCATACGCATTGTACGTTAGGAAATTTCGAAGTATAAGGCGCTCATACATCCTCGAGTCCAAGTCAAAATTCCCTTCTCCTGGCACACCATGCTGACCAAAGAAAGAGGCAATTCGGTCAAAAGACACTGTTCTCTGTACCGCTAAAATTAATCCTAACGGTATACTGCATAGAGGTGAGGTTCATCACCAGCCAGCCGAGTGACCATCCGTCCTTCCAACCTCGATCGTGAAACGTTTTTCGGTTGCAATATTGAAGACCCTACCGAGTATTATTATTTATTGTAATAAGCGGATCCTGTTAATATTATTTGTTGGCATCGCGTCGTTAATGCCTCTAGGACTACGGATATCCAGGCCGGCGGTGACCATTAACCATTAGACGATTGTTCTGGTCATTTATCTACCATTAACGTAAATGTATATGTATATAATTCTACTGTCAGTATTGTCATACTATGACTAAACCGACCTGCTCCACGGACCGCCTCGTGAACTCGGTGGTGAAACGACGTTTCTGCTGGCTGCGAGCCTCGAACAGCTTGGGTGACATTAATTTCAATATTTCCAGCTCCTGGCAAATGAAATATTAACACCTAAGGTTGAAGCATTGAAGGGTGTCCACAATGGTAGGTCTATAGTCTCGCAAATTAAACTCATAACAGATTCCGCGGCCGAAATACTAGTACCTATATTAAGTATCATAATTAATTTATCTATAAAATTGCTTTTAACACAATTAATTGTAATTATTATAGTAAATTTAACCATATTTCTTTTAATTAACGCTCGTCATAAAATTATATCGACCATGAAATCAGCCATGAGTTTGAATCATAAGACTACATAATTTCTTTATTTATCCTTTATTCTAAAAAAAACCTTAAAAACCGAATACAATGGACGGGCATGCCTGACGGCAATCCCAATCAGTCAATACTGTGTTACCTCGTATTCAAAATATTGTGGTTCATTTATCACATATTTTGTATATTCAGTTGTGCACGTCATTATTTGTATTTACTACCGTTTCGTAGAGTTGCTTTGAGAATGAGTCTAAATAAGAAAGTCTGAAGAAAATCCTCAGCTCATGTTTCAAACCAACATAGGAGTATAACAATTTCAAAGTAACTTACTAACCTGCGCGGAACCAGTACTGACGTAATTATAATCGGGATTAAACCTTGAAATTTTCGATGTAAAAAACAGCCACACGCTGTCTAACTACGTCTGCCGCGATTCTGCTCTCCAACGGTACGTGATATACAAGACGCCGCTGCCGACATAGCGTCTCTAGTCGCTAAGGCAAAATGGGTTCTTAACATCGTCATTGGTATTTTAATTTAAAAGTTACCTGTAACTCATCTGGATAGTCGTAACTGAGCGTGATAAGCAGAGGTGATACAGCACCAGAATCCAGAGTTTTATTGATGTGACCGGCCATTTTACTTGCAAATGACCACTTCCACGATTCCTTCAGAGCTGTAAGATTGCCTGTTAAAGACCAAGTCTAATGCGTTAAACTATCTAAGGCAATGTTAACCTATCAATCCCACTCGTTATTGTGAACCATTCGTTAAAACTTATCAGTGGTCTTCAGATGGCCTAAAAACTACAAACGCTGAATTGGACAAATTGATTTTATATTAAAGCACTGTAATGTGGATGCATGGTACATCATTATAGAATTATTGTCTACTTTAGCTCTTAATCTGGTGTGTTTCTAGCCAGTGATGCAAATGTCTTATTCAATTTAAATTCTCAGATGTAGCCTTAAATTCTGTATGTTACATTACATACATTTTG
>DWPT01000759.1:0-21781 GCA_018251895.1 Agathymus mariae mariae
GATAATATGATGATGAATTCTTAAGATAGAGTATCTATATAAATAGCAATATTTCAGCCTCCTTTAAAAATATTTTGCTGTGGAAATATTGATGTTGTAAAATCAGTCAATCATTGACCATCTTAGAGTCTGATGACGTGTTTTGGAAACAAAAAATGCAGACACTCAAAAGATTAGAATAATTCAACCGTGTTAAGAGATATTTGCTTTTGGTGTCGGGTACATTGCAAATCATACATAAAGTATTTGCGTCTAAGGGTTTGTGTAAGAATATTATCACTAAAAATGGAAAAATGAAACAGCTTTTTTATAAAATTAAAACCAACTTCATAAAGTAAAACGCAAAATTGTACTAAAAAAGTAAATAAATTTAATTAAAATATTATTAAATGCACTACACACTGAAAATTTTCAAGCCGGTGCCAACCCTGAGACACAATAATACCTACTTAGCAACCACCTAGTGACCGGTTTTTCTAGTTCTATGAAATAGAATATATTTTTATTCATAGCAGTAGCTAATAAAAAGCACCAAACACATTATTTACCATCTCATAAAAACTGCCATACTACCATTTATCTCTAATGTCTTATAAGAAATCTATTTTATTCCTCAAAATATCTTTCAAACCAATCAATAACAATTACAGAATAAGTTTTTAATCAGCGAGTGACCGGTTGAGACGAATTTTTTGGAAGTGTCCTTGACAATAACGCATTTATCAATATTATAATACCTAATAATTATTATTTTTATCTACAAGCTTTTCCGAGTCTTTCAAGATACTTTGGAACTTTAACATACAGTTTGGTATAAACTGTAGATATAGCGAGGGATATATCATATGTTCGATAATATTCGAGATGTATCGAATGTTCGATAACATCGACTTCAATTATATTTTCATGTACTTGCAACCGTACGCCACATTCTACATCGCATGATCGTCCGTCACGTTTTACGAAATCCTTTTTTGAACTGAAAATAAAAAATTAGAAGTGCACCTACCTGACTATAATCAGACTTTTTATGTTACCATATGGATTATGTACATAAAATATGCAGTCTTTATGTAACATTAGCTTATACGTTCTATTACGTCGTTTTTCCGAAACCAACATGAGTATAAACTCTCTGTAACCGATGTATTATCTCCTTGTTACTATTTAAGAAGGAATTCCACACTGCTTCAGCATGTACTATCTCTAACAACTATTGTGAGCACTATTTACTATACTACTGTTATACTGATAACCAACCAGAAATTAAAAGATATTCCGTACGCAGCTCTACGACAAATTAATATTTAACCAAGGTCGCCTAACACTATTACTCAGGATAGAGAATTTTCGTGACTTCCGAAGCACGGAACCATCCGTAAACTTTTGCCACTAGCTTGCTAACGAATTACAGGAAACGTACATCTAATAGAAGGTGACACATGAGTTATCAATACGTCCTGCAGGCCGAAGTATTTCATTAATGACCTGGTCTACTTAATCGCACAAAAAGAACATAATACAATGTCTTTGTAAATAAAAACGCATTTATGTTATAATCACGCGCCACGTCAAGACAGGTGTCGCGCACGCCATCAGCGCATGCATATAAACAGCTATAAAAATATCATTATTAACAACTTGTTCTAACACGAACGCGTAAGCGCTAAAAGATTCTTTATCTTCGCTTTACGTAAATAGGCTATATTACGTGAAACGTGCCAATGGGAATATTTGTTTAATAACGTTAAAACATCACAAATCCTAAAATCATGGTGCAGATGATAAAATGGTGCTGATAATTATAATCTTTGATTTGACGGGACATTATGTGTATTAAGGAGTTTAAACGCAAAACAATCCGGTCAAGATGAGACGTGTGGGTCACATTATCCACGTGTGGACTTATACTCGAACCTATATTTACAATTGTAGGTAGGTAGATGTGT
Source organism: Agathymus mariae mariae (assembly GCA_018251895.1). NCBI lineage: Eukaryota > Metazoa > Arthropoda > Insecta > Lepidoptera > Hesperiidae > Agathymus > Agathymus mariae. The sequence goes on from DWPT01000759.1 coordinate 1,950, forward strand.
TGTCTACTTTACTAATTAATAATTTCATCATGCTGTTACGACGGGGGTGTAACTCAGTGGTAGAGTGTCTGCTTCGCATGCTGAAAGTCCTGGGTTCAAATCCCAGCTCCTCCATTAATACTTTTTATCTCATATCTAAAATTAATTATTTATGTACTTTTGCCACTGTGCAAATAAAATTTCAATAAAAAAATACGGTTACTGAGATTTATATGATATATAACTTGCATAGTTTAATAACTAATATAGGTTAATGAAAATTCTTCTTATTGTTCAAACTACTAATGTTGCAGTAGTTTTAACTAATACTCCATACTAAGGCCTGTTTGAATTCAAAATTCTAGAAAAATCGAAGCCGGCGAACGATCCTTCGCTATAAGAATTAAAAGATGTAATTCTTGGAACTTATGGCGTCATCTAGCGTACCAATATAAAACAATGTTCACCGCCATCTCTAGGGATTTTAGTACATCTGGGAATACCCTGCAGATGGCAATGGCAATCAAACTAACATCATAGTGTAGTAATGTTTTAATGAAAATTCAACTAAACGTATAAATCTTATTTATACTTAATTAACAATTAAATGAGTAAATATTTACATTTAGCAGGAGATTCTGTCGCGTACATCGCGTGTGCACCTCCAAAATTGCACTAACAAAAATATGGGCTTCCATTTCTGAAAGCCATTGTCGTTCGGCTGATGCTTGGAGAATTTTATTAATGATAATGATTTACAAATCAAAACTTATTAAACACCTAATAAATCATATCTCATTAATATTATACATAATCGTATTCAGCATCTTTAACTTTCCAACTATTTAAATAATAACAATTGTACAGCTCTTTAGCTACAAAATCCGTAACTAACTACAACATTACAAATTTATAAGAAAAAATAATAATTAACAAACACTCACAGCCCCGCACTATTCACTAGTGAAATGCCACGAATACACGGAATTAATATACGAATAGTCAAAAAACTAGACACAATTGTCTGCTTTATCTAGAAATCGATTAAGAAACCCCTCATGAACATGATTATCAGTAACTTAATAATTAAACGAAATAAATTTTGTAAATACTTATTAAGTCAGATAATTTTAACTACTCTGCGATAAAAAAAATACCCTTTATGTAACGTTACAATCACGATAATTTATTTAACAGCTTTTAAGATTCGAAGCTTTGTACCGATATAAAAAATAACATTGTGTTTAGCAATACTATTTCATTATATTCTTACCGGTTTCCAAACGTATTAAAATTTTGACAGATAATCATGTGATAGAAAAAGTTGGCGCTTAAAATCGATGCAGCAATATCAAATTTCTACTATACCCCAAACGTAAGCCGAACGTTTACAATATAACGAGTAAACATTGTGTATAATTATCATAACGCAGTCTTAGTACGCCGCAAAGTGGCCTCGGTTCGCTCCTCCGTAGAGACTTCAAAGTCTGTGCACTGTATAAACAATTATACTGTTGCCAGAGACCGTTCGCTAATAGTGCTAATACTACGACGCTACAGGAGTACATGTGCTATTCAGAACATCTAACCTGTTGTCCGGCTGTTGGTGGTTAAATTCATTTATTTATGGCTTAAATTCTTGAAAAAGTTTACCTATTTTGACACAAAGTTGGAAGATTACGTTGAAAATAAGTTTATCAAACTGAAACCTGCGAAAAAAAATTCCTTAATTTGATAACGATTCTCAAAACATTTATGATTGAATTTATTGATTGAATATATAACATACTCATATATAATATTATAAATAATAAATTGTGGATAATTAAACCAACCAATAGCGTTTTTTTCTGTATTTGAAACCCGAAATATATTAGGGTTGTTACTCTTTACAGCCTACTTACCTAGTTATAATTGTCAAGGAAAGTAATTGTTTCAAATTTAACACAAAATTTAATTCAAAACCATTTCAAACGAAAAAATATAATGGTGGCCGTATATATTACTCCATATTACATAAACTTTTGTATAATTATGATTTTAAAACTGTTTTATTTTTTGTGTTTGGTTTTATTAAACCTGCCGGCAAAAACATAAAAAAGCACTAGCATATTATACGACTAAATAAAGCATATTATACGACTAAATAAACAGTAATACAACAATTATCTGTCGTTCTTGAACTTGACACGCGGGGACCAACAGCCGAGCTACTACATTACTAATAAAACGACGCTACATATATTATTGGAGTAATCGAATGGCCTCGCCTACAAACGATAACAAGACTACACACTAACGACTGCTACACTAATTGTAAAACATTGGAGGGATTTGTAGAGGAAATATTATGGAAGAACTACTGGCCGTCTGCACTTCGATCTGGACTCGCGATATTATAAATAACATACAAGTCTACTTATCGCATTAACGCTTTCAAAAACCTCAGACTAATCTCACTTCAGGGAGAGGGGTTTTTTTGTTGATGTGAAACTAAATATATTAAAATAACTTACTATACTTATAAATAACTCTAATTATTAACTAACATTTTTAACGTTACCATGTTTGAAATTTTTATAAGTACAAACACATCAATTTATTTAATTCAGCTAGTTTTGATATCAACATTTAAAACATCATAAACACTTTTTAGACTTTTACTTTGTTTGAAATTAAAAACATAAAGAACTCGTTTATGACTAACCCTTCAAGACTAGCATTGTAACTAAATTATAAAAATTAATGTTAAAATATCCAGTAAGAAGCACGACAGCCTAAGATTACAGGGATAGGCTAGGGATTGAAAACTAAAAAAGGGAAACTACACTTCAGTTTGTCAATGATAGGAAGAAAAGGCTATAGCGAATCGAGGCGCGTTCGCTGCACAGCCAAGAGCGCTGACTGCTGCTGCAGACTTTTGCGCAGTCCCTCCAGAGTCTGCAGTACCTGGAATTACAATATTAAAATCAAACAAAAAAAATACTTAATTCCATAAAATTAAACGAATTTAAGACATATTGTGTAAAATGTACATTCTTAATACATTCTTGTACATTCTTCGAACGTAACTCGCTTAGTGAATATACGAAGAGGAAAACGAGGGAACTAGTTAAATCCAGACCTGTTTGTACAATTAAGACAGCCTTGGACATCGAAATAACTAAAATCCTAGTCATTGATTCACTAACAACACTAGAATGTTACAATAACACTACTCAATTCAATTATAATTTAACCATAATATCTAATAGCTTGCCAATACTGTCAATCTAATTTATATAAACGGTTTTGTAAACCCATCTTCCTTTGTAGGATTTCCGGGCTGCAAATTGTCTTTCTAAGTTCAGCCTGTTTCATATGCCGTGTTTATGGAAAAGGCAGAAAATGTTTTTTATCCCCTTTATCCCCTTAAAAAACAGCTTGAAATCCAGTTCACACCCATGCTCCACTAAGATATCCATCATCATGGCATCGCGTCATCTCTTCTACTGCTAAGAGAAATCTACACCTAAGACGTACACTATATGTAAAATTTTAAAAACTAAAAGAATATGGTCTAGAAACACTTACAAAATGTAGGAGGACTTTCGCAAAGAATTCCCTGTCAAAATATAATTGAAGAAGGCACTGACCTCATCTCGAGCATAGGCTTTCCGTTTCGGTGGCTCCGAGTGCGGCCTGTCGGTTGGCGAAGGGGGATGGAATTGTGCAGCAGTGGGAGGCGGAGGAGCTGCGAGAGGGGATCGTCGTGCGACAGGAGATAATCGACGAGGAGGATCTGGGGAATTCGCCCGCATAAAGTTCGTGATATGCGTTCGCTCCGGACTCCGTCGGGGAGTTTCCACCTTAAAACCGACAGCATGCGTGTTATCAATAAACCTCATATTGATATTATGTCTCGGTTAAGAGAGGATCAGTACTGTGTTGATCATTCATTGATTTTCACTTTAAAAAAACAAAACCTACACTTCATGCAAATTGGATCACAAATGTTGAGATGACCATGCTTTTCATGCATGCTAGTAACTTCACTATAATGAACAGTAAAAAACAATGCCTACAAATATTCTATAGCATCAAAAAACCTTGAACTAGTCTATTACATTTTTTTAATATGACTCTTCATAGTTTTCCATAGGTGAAGTTAAAATTTGATTATCTAGAGTTTTGAGATGGACAATTACCTCTGTGGCTCTGAGCTCCCTCTCCCTCTGATTGTTCGGGGGCTCAAGAGGACCTCTTGAGACGGTTACCAGCAACTTTTCAGCTTCTCGGATAAGCTCTCTGTATTTCTTCTCGGCTTCTCTGTCTGCTTCAAGCAGTGGATCTCGTTCTCGTACTGGAGGAGCCGGGGGTGCGTGGCACCGGCGCCTGGCACGAGGTGGAGTCGCCCCTGAAAGTATATTTACAATAAGGTATAAATTTTTACCACCTAAAGGTAAGTATTATCGAATCTTTGTGGACTCAGATGGAAAAAACAATCCCGCTTGTTGACTGGTTCTCTAACACTATAACCAAAACACGTTAAAAACAAGTTATGGTTAACGTTTGAAAGAAGTAGTGTTGCTAGTTACTAGGTACATAAAAAACCTTACTGTGAAGTCTTGTTGAGAACCCGGTGACTTCTAACATGCGGGGCGTGGCATTGCTTAGTTCTTTATTCAACAGGGCTCCCCTCAGGAAGTACAACTAAATGACAAATGGTGCTATGATATGTATACATGTAAAAAGTTATAACTTAGATACATGCTACCTGCAGAACGAGGAGGACGCCTGGGAGGTCTTCGCCGTCTCGCTCTCCGTCTGCCAGGTGAAGCAGTGCTCTCTGGCTCGTCTTCATCACCTCCGTCGAGTCCCGTATCGCCGTCTGAATCGACATCCGCATCAGATAATATTGCAGTTTCACGTCCTCTAGTTCTCATGCCTCGACACTCTTCATCACTAGAAACTCCACCTCGATAGTAAGGCGACAGGTGGGGCTCCGGTGATAAATGTGGTGACAGATGCGGAGATCTGAAGTACAATATATATTGTTTTGTAGGTAAATAAGAAAAATATCATCATGACATCATCGAAGTCTGCGTCATCATCCTGTAAAACAATATTATTAATGTCCAAAACATTATTGTGAGTCAAAAATCTGGGTTTGTGATTTATTTAAATAAATAAATAATCTATCGTATACGGTACAAGGTTAATATAAGCTGATTTGCGTGTGTACACCAGTGCTACTTCCACAATTTATTGAATTACTATTACATAACTCAGAGTATCAATCAGTAGGCATCTATTAATTACTGATACAACAATGGTATTTCCTTTGCATTAGCTTCTAGAACATTTACGTCATGGAAAGCTCGTGTCGACGAAGCAATAAGGTAAACTATGCAACTTATGGTGAGCCCTTTCGTATGCATTGAGTGAAATATATATTTTTAAGGGTCTATGAAACAGATACAGAGTAATATCTCTTTTTTTACATAATATGCTTGCCAACAATTCCACCTGCTGGTAAGTGGTGATGAAGTCTAACATGTTGAAAGCACTAACTTATAATAGCCTATTCACTCTTCTCTTGAATATTCCGACATTACTATCTTCTTGAATTAATTTCAAAGTTTTTGTATTTCAAGTTTATTTTAATCAACCTAAGATGACTATTTATCATGTTTCCTTTATCTGTGTATTCCGCATTTCTCTTTTATTTCTCTTCCATTAAACTATATATAAATTCAGTAATTTTCATCGCAATGTTTATTTAAACTTTACTGATTCTCAGTTAAGGCAATTTATTATATTCAGGACCGAAAAGAAATATTACTATTAATTTACCTAGATCCATAAACAAAGGAGTAGGAATCCAAAGAATATGGCGCATGGCTTAGTAATGGTTGTTGAGGACATTGGAGCGACTGTTGTTGCAGTAATGGTACAGGCTTCCGTCTGGCGCTCGGAGACGTGGCTCCGAGCCAAGGATTGGTTCTGATGCGGCACCGCGGTCGTGGAGATGGCGTCGCACATACTACTGGCTCAGGCGCGCATCGGCGCACTCCGGGCTGCGAGCGACGCTGAAATCCACAATTTCCGTATTTACTCTATCAATATTTCAGTACATTAATGTACTACAATTTTATAATTTAGTACAATTTAAGTGATTCATGACACAATCGCAGATGTGAATAGGTCCAATAAATTTTTCACAACTTTGATAAAAGATGGCGCTAGTAGTCTCCTGAATCACGCTAACGTGTGTTCGTTGTAGCTTTACTTAGGCCAAGTGCAAGGTTCATTGATAACTTCCTTGTCTCGGGGAGCAGAGTGCACAGTGATCGTAAAGTGAGGGCACTGCTGCTGACACCCAATGTTATTATATAACACACCCGCGCCCGGCAGCCGGGAGGTTGCCGAGCGCAATTTTTGACAGGCCCTCTTACTTTATAGGGGGCATACAAACGAGGGGGGGAAGACTTCAGTACATAGAAAAAGATAAGTAAATTTCTATCTTTTATTAATTATTTTTCCTAGCTAAATTACTAAACTTGTTAAAAGTCCAATAATACTAATGTCAAGTAATAAAATGACATTAGGTTATGGAAAAGTTAAATAAATTATAAATACCATGAATATAAGTTAATCCTCACCTGTGACAAGTTTCGTGTCATATGTGCATCTACAGTATTGAGGTATAATGCACGTTCTAACGATGCGCAGGTATGCATAGTATAAAAATGTAAAGTAACTTAAGGTAATTTCCAAAAACTCCTAGTAATATACATACAAAGCGCCTAAAGCAAATTGGAGGCAATTTATTTTAATTGAAAATATTTGTTAGGATAATATATAAATAGTTAAATAATGTAATCTACACAACGTAATAATATTATAAATTCAAAATTCGGTACCTATCATGTTACTTAGTGGATTTCGGATATAATGACATCGAATAGACCGCGTAATTTCGTCGTTATATCCGGGAGTCGTAACAGGCACAGGTAAAGATATACACACACAGTTTAGTTACATTCATTCGTCGCTATAGAACAATTTACGCTATAGCCATCGTCGTAATAAATGAAATCAGAATTAGTATTACCAGTAAATAAATAGAGATCTAGAGATCAAAAAACAAACACTTGCTTTAACCAGTATTTAGCTTCTAACCATACGTCAACTTAACAAATTGTCAACTGAACTTTTACTATGAACCAAAAAACCGATCCTTAGATATTTTTTTTATATAGAATAAGTTTATGCTTGACAACAATCCCACCTGATGGAAAGTGGTGATGAAGTCACAAGATGCTGAACGCATTAACTTATAAGAGTCTATTCACTCTCCTCTTGAAGACTCCAACGTATTATACGTAAGTATACGATATCGCAAAAGAGAGTCTTGACGAAAGCTCCCCAAACTTTTTTATTTTGTTGACCACTTGGCATGTTTTTCGGTTTTGGGTAGACCCTTGTTTACGTAATATTGATTTTTTGCAATTTCATCAACTTCAAATGTGCTACTTGCTTTGTAAGGTAAAATTAATTACAGTAGTAAAGTGTAGAGTAAAAAAATCGTAAGCCAACAATTTTTTTTATTACCTGTATAGAAATATGAATTCTTACATTAATGGAAAGGCAAAATTAAAGTCACGACCTATCTAAATGAGGTCCACTGACGGGGACATTTTACATCGCATGGACACCAATTTTTTTTCTGCTGACGCCGATCTACTTTATGTATCACGGGTCTAAACTAACCAGATTCCTCCATTGTCAACAGTTCTGAGGATATGGTAAAAAAAAAACACTATTATTTACATGTAGACAAATTAACAGTTAAATAGTGAAAAAAATACTGAATATCTTTATGAGTATTAGAACAGGCGTTGATTGAAAAATTATTTTAATCGATTCAATATGGTCTGGTAGTGTTTTTAAATCCATTATATGACTAAAATATTTACGGTGAATAGAAATGCAGGTATACTATACTATACATGCTTTTTATATACTTTTTTATTGTTCCTCACTTAAATATGCTAGAAATATAAGGAGCTTAAGGCTCCTTACCTTCTTTGTAAAAGGAACTGCCAAATCGAACGACATGAAACGCATCATGAAACACGTCCGTTCCTATCTCATATATGCATGCATAATATTTGAATCAACATAACAAGTATTACGTCTAACTTACATTACGTTTGTAAATACGAATCAATGTTCCTTTAAATATAAACTCCAAAAATGCATTTGGTACAAAATCCTTTTTACAAAAAGGTCGAAAGGTTGATGCAGACAAATGACATTACGATTTCTCTTTACCCCGCTAATGGACTATCAGTGGTCTCATATAGAACGGAAAAGGTTCTGTATAGAGGATAATAATATTACGGCAAACACGACGAGGACCAGAGGGAGAGGGGGCGACGGGCCTCCCTCCTCGATTTAATCCGGTCTAGTTAATGAGTGAGGTGAGGCCAGCCGTCCATCACGTGAAAAGGTTGCCCAGCGATTCTCATTTTACAAAGTCAACATTGTGACGACATCAAATTTTAAAATTGACTATCTATCGTTTCGTATAGCCTACAAATACAATCGAATAATCGAAATTGTACCAAGTAGCTTTAAGATGATTACGTAATAGCTGTTGCAATGATAATATAAAAGCGATTATGTCATCACCATCAAAACGTTACTGCCTGTAACCTGATGTATTCTCAATTTAAGGATGAAAGAGTTTAAAGCCATGACTATGTTCATATTACCAGACGTTGCAGATCTTTAGACATTATCAGGAGAACTTCCAAGCACCTACGGTTCCCTATGATGGTCGTCTTCATTAAAACGAGTGATAGGTACAAAAACGCGTAGATACATACAGGATTCGAATGCAAATTCCCCGAAGAGGATCATGATATCAAAAAACTAACTGTACTTTTAATAAATAACTTCATACAAAATTTATCAAAACTGTTTATAAATACCAGATTTCAATTTTCAGAAAAACAAAACCTTTCAATTTGGTCGAAATTAGCTGGTGTTTATCAACTAACCTAAACATGCAGTATGCAGAGTAATATTAAATATTAACCCTAAACACTATAAAAATGCCGAAGGGCCCGTGTATTAGGTGTTATGAGTTATATAATTACCCTTAATTTAATAGTAAGGTCTTAAGTTTGCGGTTTTGGATGCTTAAGGCAACAATAATATTTTTCTATGAGATATTAAATATCTTCGCATCCATTGAGTTGATATGTATAATGAACAGTATGACTTTTATAAATTTATACCACATAATTCTCAGATCTGGCAGTTTTGGTTGGCATTCATATATGTTGCAATTTACCATCCGATCACTGTGTTATAATAAATTAGATAACCGTGTGTGTAGTATTTAATATAGGACAGGGTAGAAGGCTGACGAAGCTAACATACTCGTAGAAAAGGGTAAGGGGGTAACAGAATAAAGTTTCAAATAAAAAAGTATACATAACCAGATGAGACTTTCTATTTCATTTTATTAACATGGAAATTGGAAACAACAAATTTACGAGCTTATTCTATTAAAAAAAGGCAAATTTTACAAACGGTCCACAGACAGGTCTAAACAAAACAAGCGGGATGAAAAACGTTTGTGCGTTGAATGTAAATGTATGGTAATATTACAGGCAAAAATTTATACATTTTGTTATAATTTATATTCTTTCAAGGCTTGATACTTTGTCGGTAGCATATTAAACAAATCAAAGCCGTTAAACATACTTGTCTCTCAGGGCGTCTATACCCAATGAAAACTGTACTTTTAGCGAGGCATAGATGATTTTTTTTTTAAGTTAATAGCCGACAAACGAACAGAACAGCCACTTGATGGTGAGTGGTCGATTATAGACATTAGTAAGTCTAAAGGTAACACTGATGTTGATGGCCAGGAAATGAAAAGAAGATTAGAAATAAAGTACAAAATACACGTGTATAACACAATTTTAATAAAAATACTTACTTGTAAAGTAAAGTAAGCACTAAATAACAATATAAAATGAAAACTTCAATTTAATGCATTGACAACAATAGAAATTGTAGTCATACTGTATCACGATATATTCGGCAGTAGATATTAACTATTTCAGCCGTATTGGGGAGGCCTAGAATACTTCCCCCAATCCCAAGCTGGCAGAACAGGGTGACGTAAGAGGCGACAGAAGCCAGCCTGCTTGGTGGTAGGGCTTTGCGTAAAGATTATATTATCAGTATTATTATTAAGTCTTTAATATCTAAGTGGTATTATGATCTTTCCGTGAAGCCTGCCTGGCAAGCTACCATCCTGCTGCTTGCGTCAGCCGCCAAAAGACTCGTCGTGTTCCAGCTGGGGGCTTGAGAGCCAGTACTTTCTTTCTTACTTCTCATTCCCTGGCCGATAACGCATCAGTGATACCTTTGGTCTTGCTGATGTCCATGGGCGACGGTGACCACTTACCATCAGGTGGCTCGTATGCTCGTTTGTCGGCTATTACCATAAAAAAACACTTCACAAGACTATGTTGTAAAAAAAATTGCCAACACTGACAAATCTGTACTGTACCTACTGACAAACCTGTGGCGTCTCCGGTATTATTCTCACAGGCCAAGGACGAAACCTTTTCGATGTCGCAGGCTAACTTACCTCCAGTTCAATATTACAATTTTACTTTTAACACAGTGAGCTCGATATCTTGGCATCTATTCCACTGCTATATATTCTAGTATTTACTATCGGTAACCAAACGAGTATAGGTGAAAGGATTCATGACTATTAACAAAGCGAAAGAAGAGATGTGTTTAGAGAACGAAAACCTTAATATAATAGACAAATACTTGTCGTTACATTGGTATTTCTAAATATTATTGATAAGTTTAATATGTAGTTAAATCAGATAAATTACAAGAATTGAGGCATTAATACGGGCCAATATGAACAAAAACTTATAAATTCAACGAATTTAAACAACTTACGAGTATATCACCGCAGACATATCTTCACACACGCATGCATTCACACATATCACATAGTATCTTTTTAAATTTACATAGCTGTATATAATAATTTTAATTCAAGTGCGGATTCAAAGATCCTAGTGCGGCGGTGTGAGTGTGTAATAACGTAAATAAACGTTTACGTTTATTTATTTATTATCCAGATCGATATAAAATGTCTATAATTTTATACTTACAGTGGCGCATTAATACCTATTATTTATCAGTCCATAACAATGCATAAATACTCGGACGCTAAGATCTGTATAGGATACAAAAAATCAATAAACATGCTAATAGTTTTATTAATCTGTGGTAAAACTGTTGTTCAACCGTTGTCGGTGACAAGGAAAGCTCGTCAACAATGTTGCCGCTATTCGCCGTGCTTGTTAATCCACTCAAAATCGATCGATGTAGATTGTAGACCGCTCGGAACACTTGATGCTGCGGAGATCGGAAGCGTTTTTGAAAAATAAAATAGACCGCATATTTTCTGCTGCGCTGCCTTAAGTAGAGAATGTAACTAACGGGAAATTTTAAATGTTCATTAAAATTTTGAATGTTTTGATGTCGATCTGTTGCTCGAAAATCAATCATTAGATATTGAGATTAAGTAGATAAAAGATAAGTTGCTGAATTACAATTTTTTTAAGTTTGTTCCGAATTATTCAATTGATTTCGAAGGACCCACAATGGAATAACGGACAACGAAAATTTAGCTCAAATCCCCCGACTCATCCCTAATTAACGACTATAATAGTATTAATAAATACAATTACAGAAAAGGCACTCGCATCTAACCGCCTTTGAAATGCACGTTTCTTTTATATTTAAGCTATTCATCTCTTAACATTCCCGCCGCACAATTAATCCAATTAAGCTAGAAGGCAAAGTTTTGATTTCTTAATCACCCTCCTTCAACTTAATAAATAATGATCTATTGTCCCGTTCGCAGATAAAGTTCTATTCTGAAATCCAGACTAATTAAATATGCGTACCGAAAATAATTAACAAATGTTTGTTCACAATGCACTCAGCGCAAGCGCAACGAGTGTTTGGAATTTGTTTAGTAACTTGCTATTTCAAGTAAAGAAAATGGTTAATGGAAACCACGGTTATCTGTAACTAAAATCTCACTCCACTTATTAGTACTTAAAAGACGTTTCAAGATGCCGCCGTCTGTAGCTACTTGAATACATAAGTAATTATTATAATTTAATTTTCATAATGAAATTAGAAAACTTAAAAATATGAAGCTCTTTAATCATTTACTTAAAAATGAATAAATATCTGAACATTCTGGTAAAATGCTGTAATATATTGTTTTTTAATATTATTTAAGTGTCGTAATATTTGGGTACTTACATGCTTTGTAACTTTTAATATAACCTTGTTCAACTTTTTTTATAATTCCATTTATCTATTATTTGGTTACTTTTTTTTTATTTCTTTAATTAATTTTATTGTGCTGAATATTTTGTTATTGTTGTCAAACATTTGGTAAGTGTCTTGAATTATGTCATCATTGTTATATTCTAGTACGATTTGTTAGGCCGATGAGATATACAAAATTTTAATTTCTGAAAAAGAACGTTCTAGAATAAACGTTGGTATAAAACGAGAGCTGTTTGTCCAGAAAGAACAGTCTCTAGAAGTCTCTTATGGCAAGCAGTCTGTGGAAGTCTTACGGCAACAGTCTCTGGAAGTCTCTCAACAAATACAATCGCTGGAAGTCTCTTAACTCAAACAGTTCTCTGGAAGTCTTACGGCAAGCAGTCTCTGGAAGTCTCTCAACAAATACAGTCGTACAACAAATAGAGTTAAGATTTATATTTCTTTTATACTTTTTCATTTATATACTATTGTAATTTATTTAACTGTAACCGCTAAGAATAATTTAATACAACATATCTTCAAAAAAAATATATAAATATATTTTATTAATAACAATACAGTCTCGAAACATATTTCAATTTATAAACTGGATAAATACCAACTCACTTTTAAGCAAGTGTGTTCCGTTCCGACATTAATTTGCATAACATATTTGAAAACTGTGTATTAAGACTTATTATTACCGATTGAATTATTGATATGATTATATTCGCCCAAAACAACGGTTAACCTTTTTTAGCGTAATTTTTATATGTGTTCTTTTAATATTTAACCCAATTTATATATTTTACAACGAATCCAAGAACGGTGGTATATAGTATTTCAACATTTTCATCTAGTTCTGAAAAATATCAGACGCGACTAATGGAACAAACAGATACGCGAATGATCCCACAAGGGCTCCGCATTTATCTAACCTAACCCTTGACATCCAATTCTCCGGCCCCCGCAGAACTTGGCAATGCATCGAATATTCCAACAAAAAGAGCGGTGCGCTCTGCTCGAATAAAATAGCCTTAGGTTCACGTATACTCAATAGAATTATTTTCACTATCACAAGCATCTCAATTGAAATGCTTTACTCCGTAAACTTACTCAGGCTGTACGGAGCGGGCGTATTCTCAGGAAATTGCCATCCTAAAAATGGTTGCTTTATATAGCCTAGACACTTACACGATGAAAGGACTTTGAACGTTTTGTTGGTTTGAGTCAACTTGTATTTTAAATTTTACCGCTCATACAAGACGCAAAAAATATAAATTGTTCTCGCAATATAACAATAATGCCGCGGTAATATGCTACGTACTTACATGTAGGTTAGATATTTCAGTCTTAATTTATTTTGAAAGTAAAAGAAGTATCTACAGAGAAGTGAAAGTTAACTTGTTACAAGATTTTGTACGTACAGATACTATAATAGAATTAAGCACACAGTAAAGTTAGGGTAGATCTTTCATTAGGAAAACTTATGGGAATAATTAATAGATAGTAGAGATTTTTATATCCAGAGATTGAGTTTCTACAGTATCATCACTTCTTAGCGAATCAAACTAAACGTTCGTTTTTAACCATACACTTCCGTAGAGTAAAAGTCAAGTATCCGTACTTTAGGTTCATTAGTCTCATGAGCATTTAATAGGCATCATGTACAAATTTTCTAGACAATTTTTTAGCGTTCCGCCCATCCAACACCGTTACAGAATGAGAAGTCTCTTTAAGTTTGTTGCGTCCAATGTGATGTTGTACGTATACAATAAAAAAATATTTTGATTTTTAGGGGTAACTTGAGGAGCGATAAGTAAGGCAATTTAAAACATTCAAGTTAATCTAGTAATGTTATGGTGTAGTTATGGGTATATCATGGTAGAATGTATTAAAAAAAAATCCACGGAAATAAAGTTTTAATTCTAATCTTTGACCTAACCGAGCTACTCAAAATTTACAAGAAAATCAATACGAATATCCTTAATGTTTGAATATATAAAGGAAACGAAAATAATTCTGAATAAATTAACACTTGCTCAAACAACTCCGTTTCGAACTTGATTGCTTTATTTACATCAAAAATCTACTTATTGGTAAACATAGACAGCAATACTTACCTTCGCAGGTTCATGATAAAGGTGTGTGGTAGGCGGCGCGGGCGGCGGCGGGGGCGCTACGAGCGGCGCGGCGAGCGGGGCGGAGAGCGTCGTTGGTGGCGCGCCTGGCGACGTGCCATCGGTGGAGTAGCCGGTGCTGTAAGCGCTCTCAGGGGAGGAGAGGTGCGGGGGTGGTGCGGGTTCAGGAGGTGTAGTTTGGCGCGTCTGCTTCTGCTTTCGCTTCTTAGCCCGGCCCAGCTGCGCTTCCATCCATGACTTAAGCCGCGCGCCCAGCATGCCGCCGCCGGCGCCTGTAATATACACCTGTTAATATATATTTAATTAAACAATATTATAGCTATATTATTACAAAAAATACGTATGCTATTAAATACGTGAAATCTGATAAGAATATGACGATGAGGTTTCCTTTAAACCGTATGCCTTTATACCCATATTACCATTCAGCTGTTGGACGCGCGTTTTACTTAACTACATAGCACGATGGCACTTGAACTTCAGCTTTTGGACAACGAGTGCCTATGTTATTTTACTAGGCAATTTACTTATTGCTTAATGTGATATTGTATGTTTATGAGTTAACATATATTTTGATTAATTTCTGTAAATGTACACGTAGAGATAATGAATTTGCAAAAAACATGAAGCGGCCTCTGCCATAGTCTATGTAAATGAAGCTGTGATTTTGCCGCAGAAATATAATTATGCAAACGGAAAGGAAACGCAGACGAAGGTGGAAAATCTCATTTTCGAAGTAACATTTTGATGTTTACTGAATGTAAAGTAGGTACGCGGACTGCAAAATTGATTTCAATTCATCAAAAAATATTATTTTAAGTAAAACATGTTGTGATTAGTGGCAGAAACTTTAATTCTAGTATCTACTACCGTCCCTTTAGAATAACAATTTAAGGTAAAAAAAACTCGATGTCAGATTTAAATTGAGGGATACAGAGGTATTCAGCAGAAATCATGTATTTAAAAACGTTATTGAAAAATATATTGTACAAAAAATATCCTACATATTTAATTTTCTTAATTCAAGGATCATTACTCGTGTCTCTCAATATAATTTATTTAGCAGGTAAACATTTATGGAAAAAGTACTAACAACCAAATATAATATAATACAAAGAATGAGCAAGAAATCCAAAAGTAAAAAATATGATCTTTATACTTCTTCATGTGAAGAAGATTAAATAATAGAATTGGACATAGACATAATTATTGTTCAACGGGATTTGTAAGAATTAAAAAAAAAACTATTTAACACGTTATATTTCACAATTATTTTTATAAAACACGAAACCAAATCAAATTTACAAATCAATTTTAAATCAACCTTGCCAGTTGAAACAATTCCGCGATCTTGTAAACTAACTAAGTATCCCACGAATAGACAGTTGTGCCATTTACTTTCAAAGAATTTTAGGTTATCGTACCTACCTCGAAACACGAATATACACAATAAATTTTCCCTTCGCCCTACACCACGCCCGCCCTCAACCCCTCGCTTTGAAGTAAAACAAAGTGGAAATGTTTTGTATTATAACTGTCAACATTGAATCTCTTTGGCGGCGAAAGTGTTCCATTTTAGCGGATGCTATAACAATCTTTAGCTACATGCATGCGTGGTGCTGTGTTACAGATGGGATATCTACATGCAAACAGAGGCTCGTTTCATTGACATTTTGTGCAGTAATAAGGTGTAAATTTTAATGACGATGCGTAACCCCTCATGAAAAAGTGTATTGAACTGTTACTCTGTGCCTCGACACTGCGAAACAACACTATCCAGTAAGATCATAACAGTACCAAATGTAACAGACCAAAGTTGCAGACACAAATAAAGTATAAGTTAAAATATATTAAATCATAAAATCAGCTTGTTCATAAGATTCTTATTGAAATTTATTTCTAGTTCAGTATTCGTATTAAATGGCTAATGTTACAGATTTATTAAATTCAATATGTCTAAAAGAATTTAAAACAGCTACCCTAATAAGATTTTCTAACCACAATAGTAGTTCCCTATTACTACCAGCCTTCCACTCCAAAGCTCGACTTTTGATGTTAACAAAAACAAAGTAGTGAAATAAAATGTTTATAGTCGTTCGCGTCGTTCAACGCCATAGAACTGCCATTAACAGGAACCCACAATGGAGTACTATCAACCTTGGATGACAGTTGAGCACTTGGTTACTTTGTTTTGTTTAGAAAATAATGTAAAAACAAGGTAATGAAAAAATCTCAGACAGTATATATAACAACTTCGAGCCTTTCCTGTTTACTCTGTTTCCGAGTTCAGACGCCACTTTTGATAATCATATCATTTATGTTCGAAACTTTTATATTTTTTACTATACAGCCGGCCTCGTAGATGTCGTTTTGCCATTTTATTATGTAAATATTACTGGTCTCTATACGTAGTCATACAATTTGTTTATTTATAATTTGACTATCGCGACACCTTTAAGGTCTTAAAAGCTATGAACCAGAGTTTAAACAAAACCAATAAACATATTGTATTTGAATATAATCTCAATTGGAGTAGTACGAAAATTTTCGGCTACTAACATACGTACATATTATGTACTATGTTACACATATATAATACAAATTAGAGATTTCTCTATTATACTTTAATACAATTTGAATGTTATTAGTGTATATCTTCCGGGAGGTAAACTCAAACAAAAGTTATTTTGAGACCGGTTACACATTGGCACTATCGAGGATTAAGGTAGCATGCTACAATAAAACATGGAGGAACGTCGCTGGCCGCAGCACTATTTTTGTTAAAGAACGAGGTTTCCTGAAACAACTTATTTCACGACAAAAACCTAGTGCTACAGTCTATCACAGGCGAACGAATTTGCTTCACTTTTCGAATAATTGCTAAAATCACCAGGCAAGTCCAAATCGGCTCACATATATAGGTAAGTTTAACTAGAGAATATAATGTTTTCTATTTTTTGTGGAAACATAGTATTTAATTCACATTTTACTATTAAGTATGGGTGACAGTATTACCGTAATATTATTTCTCTCATAACCAGTTCATTCATTTGTTATGTCGTATAAACGTAATTTTAGTTTGTTTCGTTTTAAATTTTTTTCGATCTACTAAAGTCGAAAAAAATACGATGTGACGAATCGACAGACAGAAAACAGACTTTACTGATAAAAAAAGGCTGACCTGAGTTTTGATACGGTATTTTAAAAATATCATGGCCATTCACCAATTTCCAATATTCAAGTTTCGTGTTCCGATGAACTTGAAGTTGTAGAAAACGGTCATCTCCTCTTCCTACCTTGTCGTCTCCTACTCACTAAAGAACATGTTTAGGACTTGCTAAAGAGTAGTGTAAAATCAAGAATACCAGCTCCCAAGAATCTGGGCGAGCTGCGAAACGCATTACTTGAAGAATGGCAGAGTTGCCCCAAGAAATCGTCGACAGCATCATTCGCAGCATGCCCAGACGGATGGAAACCTTGGTCAGAGCACAGGGTGGAAATACCCGTTATTAAACATACATTTAATTAATTGTGAACCGTCAAAAAATTTTAAATTTTCAAATGTTTTTCTGTCATCACGATATCGAAGAAAAATGAATTTTGTTTAATTTGTTTTTTTTTTTCATTAAATTTAATTCATGTTTCGTGTTTAATTATTATTTGTTTAAAAATAAAATTAACTATTTGACAATATCCCTTATTTTTTATGTTCCGCTAATTCTGCCGGTGTGTATATTTTTGTAACCTTATCAATTGTATTACTATACAACGTGTTCTAATTTCAATCCAACTGTACCTTGAACGATCAGACTATCATTGGAAAAACGTCCAGCAGTTATGTTAGTTATAAGCAAAACTAAATCAAGCAGTAACGTGGAAGAAAATTACCACGGGAAACACATTTTCAATTGTGACTTTCTGCTTTTCTCGAATCGAATGTGAAAGAAAAGCTGAAGAAGATAGTGACAGTAACACAATACGCAACAAGGAGTCTGGCACAGCGATAATGCCGGCTTTGTCACCGACACAACGCGACGCATACGGTATATAGATGTTACTAGTACTTCCAGATAATGAACAGTATCAGGACTGGAACAGTACTGAAATAATCGAATAACGAATCGACAGTTTTATCGGCTTAATCGATTTTAATGGAACTTTCTCTGAAAGATAAAACATTTCGAATGGTAACATTTAAGTTGCAGTTTACGGACCTAGTGGGACTGAGTCTGTTAATAACCGGCGGATTTTAATAGGATATATAATAATTTAGCGTGAAAATATCTAAAAAATTAGTTATCAAGTAGGTAAGCATCAACACGGGCTCCATATAATCATCATCGTTACCTACCATTACAAAATATCCCGTCGTTACGTACGTGCATTCTCTGTATGTATATAAAATCTGAAGGTCTGGAATACTGGATGTGGAAAACTGAGAGATCAGTGAAACTAGTAGTTAACTTGTGAATAATTTTATGACGATTTTATGATGAATAATTTTTGCAGGAATATACTCGAAACTATCGGAGAGACCACCCAGACTCCAAAACCCGATCCCAAAATAGTTAAATGTGATTGAAGGTTCTAAATGGGGTCACGTTATAATTACGAATATTTCGATCACTCAATTATTTTTTTTTATATTACAAATAGCCGACAAACGAGCAGACGAGCCACCGGATGGTAAGTGGTCACCGTCGCCCATGGACATCAGGAAGACCAAAGGTATTGCTGACGCGTTGACGGCCAGGAAATGAGAAGAAGGCACAAAAGATAGTACTGGCTCTCAAGCCCCCAGCCGGAACACGACGAGTCGTTTGGCGGCTGACTCAAGCAGGAGGGTGCTAACTAGCCAGGCAGGCTTCACGAAATAATATACCAATAATAATATATTAAAGACTTAATAATAATACTGATAATATAAACATTACGCAAAGCCCTACCATCAAGCAGGCTGGCTTCTGTCCCCTCTTACGTCACCGTGTTCTGCCAGCATGGGATTGGGGGGAGTAATAATAATATTATATATAAATATATAAGTTTTAGAAGAATTTTAAGAAGCTTTTTTAATGTAATTTATAAAGAAGTTGTTGATTTTGAAGTACTATCGTGGATTTCAAACTTAAAACTCATTCATTACAATGTAATCTCAAGTTGGAAAACTTAGGCACTATATTTCCTGAAGCTAAGCGAAGGCGGGTTGGTAGTAAAATAAAACCTTAGTTATATTCGTTTCACCGTACATTTTTATGTTACAACCTCGACACGATCCGCGATATCCATAACGTGTGGAAACCGTAACAGCGGCAGCGCTTGTCCGCCCTC
>DWPT01000760.1:0-21773 GCA_018251895.1 Agathymus mariae mariae
GGGGTAACTTACTACCGGGTAAAATCATGAATTTAAATCGACCATTGACCCGTCTAAACATAGAAAACAACTCGACAAAATCGGCCCAGCCGTTAAGAATTCAGTGACACACACACACACGCACAGAAAAAAATTATATATAAAGATTCCCTGTATTTACAGCAGCCGGCGCGATCGTCTCAGAGCTTATTGGCACCGCTGTCCCCCGCGGCCGACCAGCCAACGGTGGACATCAACGACCTGCCATCGGTGAAGCAAGAACCGGACCCGAGTGACGGCGGCCGGGGGCGCGGCGAGACCGAGCAGGCGGACTCGAAGACCGCCCTGCGGTCGCTCATCGAGCACACCGTTGCCGAGGACAACAACGACATGCAGCTGTCCATGTCCGAAGTGGAGATCGACTACAAGCGGCCGCTCGTAAGTTATCGATGTTGTTGTCGGTGCAGCATGTGGTGGCATCATCTCATGGCGGCTGTGGAGCGGTCGGCGGCCAAATGTCACAAGTTGTTATGACGTCCGAGTACATCCGACGTGCGCTCGAGTAATGTAAGAGCTACATGGCTATACGCAGCCAATTAATTGGTCGGTAGATCGTAGCTGGTACGCTGCTTTCTAACGATGAAAGTGGTGTCGATGGTTTAACATGCCCTTCGACGGGAAAAGGAATAAGCCGTTGGGTTATGTGGGTTTCATAGTCGATTCGATAGGGTATAATTGTAGTTCATAATTTTAATTGTATGCAATCTTGGAGTAAAATGTTCAATTGTTCATATATAGCCAGCTTTTATGAGGAAACGAATACTGCAAAAAGTAAGCATCATTATTATTATGATTAGTGTTGACACATGTTCGAAATTCTACCAATTATGTTGTAAATTATTTAACATTTTTAGTAGTATCAAATATTCATTTTTATTTACCTCCGTCACGGTGTAGGTCCCATCAGACGCATGCAAACATGACAATGTATATTATTACACCACTGCCCTTTAAGTTATTCAAGTTTTGTAGTTGTTTTATGTTTTTATTATTCCCGCATTTAGATTACGGGTATTACATTAATGTACACATCCTTTAAACCGCTTTACGCTTTTGTTGGTTTGCTGGTTGCAGGACCGGTGGACTAGCGCCTGCGGCTATAAGCACCAGTTTATGGTTTAATCAATTCAATTTCAGAGTCCTGTAGTGGGTGAGCGACAGAGCGTGGATCAGATGACCGAGGCCGGGGCCGAGGAACCTCAGCATTCGTTGATCGTGATACGATCGGGCTACGATCTGGGCAACGACGTGATCGTGCCAGATAATCCGGCTGCTGTTCGAATGGACCGAGATGTACGTCAACATAACTCTCTTCACAGCGAATGTCCTAGGAGAACTAATAAATAATTTACTAAGTATTTAATGGTATATTTGCCGTTATAAGTAGTTAGGAAAATTGAGTGATTGATTATTATAAATAAAGATAGTAAAATCTTTGTTGGTTCACGGTCTTCTTAGACCTTCCTAGCGCCCGGTTTTTAGTGATTTGGATAACGTTTGCAGGGTTATTGAAGGGGGTAAAATCTTTTATGAAATCTCAGAAATAAGTAAATATTATTTGCAATACTTATTATATTTTATAAGCTAAATACCTTCATATCTATTTGAATTAATGAAATAATATTTATTAGACAGTGGTTTTTACAAACACTTTTCGAAAGTCAAATTACGCCATCGTTTCAACAAACCCCTACCGTGAGTGGTCCCGGAAGAAGAAGCGGCCAGAAATTCAAAAAGAGTTTTTTCCTACTCAGTTACATAACGCACTTATGGTTATACATTAAACTCATGTTCAAGCTGTTTCATGCTTAAAGTAGTCATCAAGTTTGTAATAACCTTTCTACGTTACTATTATTTTCTGTAATATAAAAATCGACTTCACATTAACAACTGAGCCCCACGACAGACCATAAGGCCACAGACACTGAAAATAGCCAAAATGAACTATCTACCTCTGCTAAGACCTTCACTTACTCAACATCGTAGGCAGCAGAGCTAAGTTTCCCAGAAAGGTTTCAATATGAGGACTCCATTGTAGTCGTGAGAAATGTGGTAGAATTAACTAGTTCAGTCACTTCCTTATTTATAACAATATTAGTTGGCACTTGTCTTATATTTTGTAACGTGATTTAATACATTTAGTTTTTTTTAGCGTTTAACATAAGACATAAACCAGTGTAACACTTGCGAATGAGTATTATTTACATGTTCAAAACATGATTTTCTCGAATAATCTTCAGTGCAAATATTTTATCTGCTTTTCTTATATATCTCATATATAACAACTGCCTTGTGATTTGTTTATCTGTAAGGAGGAGAAACCTCAACGAAGTTTATTGAACTTGGAAGCTGATATGATGAATTCTGACGGGTCTCCTCCGACGCCGCAGCCTGCTTCTGAACCAGGTATGGTACATGGGGAAATTAACATTTGAACCTTATGTACAAGTCGTAAGTTAATAAAAACAAATACATTGCATCCATTATCATGTATAGCATATCAGACTCGTGTGCTGGACTTGGTGGTATTTTACATGGATAGATATATGTTGTGATATACAGGACAGTAACTATAAGAATTCTACTGCTGCTACAATGTATTACTGCAGCTTACAGGTCTTTCGTAACTGAGCGTACTCGACCACAGTGCGCGGATACGTTGAGAGGTTTGTGACAAAGCGAAGTGTCGGAAGTCCATTTATCGCCCAACAACTTCCGGAATGAATCAGAGACTGCTAACTAACCACAACAACCGGAACCGGAGCCCGAAGAACACTAAAAATGTTTGCTAACTGTCATTGCTCCTTAGATAGACCGACCGACCGACCGACCGACCGTACACAAAGACAGTCAACTTAGCACGTAATAGTCTCACTGTGAGCGCGTCTAAATAATATAGATTAACAATGTCGTTTTTTTATTTACTTACAAGTGAAGCACTGGCTTGACTATTGTCCCACCACATTGATGGTAACTGGTGAGGAATTCTGAGATGGTGAAGCGCGCAAACTTAGAATAAGTTAGTTTATGCACTCTTAACTCGAAGTTATACAAATTGTTATCGAATGGGAAGATCTATTGACTAATAATGTAGTAAAGGGGGAAAAATATATTGAAATTGAATCTGTTGCAGAAATGACGACGACGGAACTGGGTCTGCGGCCGCGGAAGGCGTGCAACTGCACCAAGTCGCAGTGTCTCAAGCTGTACTGCGACTGCTTCGCGAACGGCGAGTTCTGCAACCGCTGCAACTGCAACAACTGTCACAACAACCTCGAGAACGAGGAGCTGCGGCAGAAGGCCATCCGCGGCTGCCTCGACAGGAATCCCAATGCGTTCAGGTCGCTAGCTTTCATTACATTTTTATTCAATTACTTCGCGGTGATTTTACCAGAATTTTGAAGATTCACACCAGTGTATCGGTTGTAGGGTTTTTCATTGGGCTGCTGCCCTCATAGGGCTAATGGTGAATTGTTTAATCGTGTTTTCGGCGTACTTGCGGGCAGCCAGTAAAAAAAGTTGTGTTTTGACTGATAACGCACTGGTGATGGCCCTGGTGTTGCAGACCTCCCAACACACGGCCCTTCTGGTCTCCCGATAGGAATCGATAGAAACAAGCTGTTTCTATAATTTAATGTGATTAATATTGCAGGCCGAAAATTGGCAAAGCGAAAAGTGGTGGACCCGAAATTGTACGACGGCACAACAAGGGGTGCAATTGTAAACGGAGCGGCTGTCTCAAGAACTACTGTGAATGTTATGAGGTAACTCGCTTATATTTTTGAGGAATTTGTCATTTATAGGATATAGTAATGTGGTATCGAGTTTATTTTTCGGTGAGATTTCTCTATATTTCGACGCAACTGTTATAACTAATTGATAATAGGAAATTATAATACTTCAATTACATTTTTGATATAATTATAGTGTATATAATTATTTAGAAATGTTACCTTTTCTGCATAAATCTGCATACATTTCATTATGGATAAGTTAAGATTGGAGACTTCGCTTGGCTTTTTCATAGCAGTATATGTGCTATCGAGGACAATCTATTTCAAATTTATCACGTTGCTCACGCCCTAACTTACGTATCTATAACCAATCTTTTTGGCCGTGCTAAATTGCATTACCAGTTGACATTAGCCCGTGCTCGTCATACCGCGCGTGCTCGCAGGCGCCGTTGGTATTTAATAATGCGTGCTGCGCAGCAACCTGTGCGTGTGTGGCGGTTGTAGTATGTACGAGTAATATAAGTTATGTATTTTTATTGTAATATGTTGTTTAGTCACGAGTAAACTGTGGGCATAGCAATACGTATTTCAATTTAATATCCTTATCATTCGTGAAGCTCACGCACCGCACACTGATCAGGGACTGACATGAGTAGTGTTCAATCATGTCGCTCGAACACGGTTTTTTTTTTTTTTATAGTTTTGTGCTAAACGATTACTCCTTAATTTACTGTTACAGGCTAAGATAGCGTGCACGGCGATCTGCAAGTGTGTGGGGTGTCGCAACGTGGAGGAGTCTTTAGAGCGCTTCAGGCGGCAAGAGCTCCCCGCACGACCCGCCCTTCGTCCATGCGCGCCGCACGAGTACCGCACTAGTTCACCGGCGCAGATAAAGTGAGCCTCTTGTATAACCAATTCCAATTTGCCCATCCTATTTTTGATTTTACCCGACCGGCATAAACCGAGCTATATGAACGCCTCCCTGCCGGTTTTCTTTTGAAAATTTGACTGAGTTTCTAGAAAACTAAACAATCGTTTTTTTTTTAATTAAACTAATAAGATTGACTGTAACGTCCGGTAGACCTTATAATATCTACGTTAAGAGATACTGGCAACTGTTACTTACACTACTAGTCACACGCACACCGCCACGGGCATTGGCACACGTCATATCTGTGCTGTGTCCTTCGCAAAACTAACTTTGTTCAGCATAATAATTCTCGGTTGAAAACTACCCTCTACCGGAATATATGAGACAGTTATTATAGTTTATATTATAGTATGAGATAGTTATTGTTTATACTATTATAATAGTCCTTTGTGTGTGCGCAGACAGCCGTGCAGCTTCATGACGAGCGAGGTGATCGAGGCGGTGTGTCAGTGTCTGGTGGCGGCGGCTGGCGAGCCCGAGCGCAGCGCCGACCGTGACCCGATGCGTGACGTCATCGACGAGTTCGCGCGCTGTCTGCAGGACATCATCGGCGCCGCGCACCACGCCACGCCAACAGCCACGTTAGTCGATCAGGTGACGACACACCGATAGCTCTATCTCTCTCTGCCCTTGTTGTATGTAAAGGTCCACAAATCCCTACAAGTTTGCCCCGGCATACCAAAAACGAAAGTCCATAGTACCGCGGGTGCAAGTCGGTAAGTTCAGACATGTACTGCAAATGCTTATGATATCGCAAAGCATTTTTGCATGACGATATGTCTAAGAATCTACACAGTACACAGCCCTGTTGGAATAGCCACGTGGTACAGTGCGCATTGAATATGGGCGTAAAGTGGATAAGAGGTAGTTCTTTGTCGAATCAATTTCATTTCAGTAAAGTAAAGTAATGATTTTGAGGAAATTACCTATGACATTTGTCTGCTAATAGATGATGAATAGCTTTAAGTACTGTCCATTTTGGATGATAGTGATGTTTTAGGCAATCAATTTGATATTCTGTTGGCTGTCTGCCATTTATTAATGTATCTTCAATTACATTTGTCTTAATTCGAAATTACTGATGCCTACTGGCAACCAAATTATTTTTAAATAGATTTTCTACTTGAATAATCGTATGGTGGTGTGGTGTGGTGTAGCGTAGCGCAAGGTGGTGTCTAATCTCTGTTTCACTTTGTTAACTCCTTGTTCACATTCTACCTAGGACATAAATTCTACCTAGGACATAAAAGTAAAATAAGGATCCATTTTGTATATTGATATTTGGGTGTGCAATGAAACGCCTGCTCGTTCTAGCTAAGTTACGGCTTAGCTGATAGGATAGAAGCTGTATATGAAATATATATGTATATTTCTTTTTCAGGAAACCACATGATATTTGCCTGATGTTGATGAAGAAGAAAGTGATGGACCTAGACGATTATATCTAAATTGTGTTTCTAACTTGTTTGGCATCAAGATTTCTGGTAATTGTAATTGCTGCAATTTGCCGGTGTTGTACAAGCGGCGGTAACTGCTAGAGGTCCGCACTGAAATTATGTTCATTTTGTATATACCTTGTATAAATATTGTATCAAAATATATATGATTCACTTGGTGACTATAGGAGTAAAGCGCATTATTTTATTTTATATTTATTAAAAACAATCTTGTACATGCACTCTTTTTTATATATAGCAGAATGTGGAATGTGAAGTTTGACTAGGTCGAAACATTCATATTGAACTAGTGTAAAAAATGCATACAATATAAGAGGGCAGTATTATACTGATTGAAATTGATGCACGGAAAACATTGTAAATATATATTAATATATATAAATAACCCTGTAAATTCTCAAACTAGTCATAAGAATATATCTTCCATGAAGTGTAAATATTAATATAATAAATACGATGTTTATTTAAAATGTCATATTTTTTTGTGTACCTCCCAAATTACATTTAAGTCAGTTTATAATTTGTTTATTAGTTCCAAAGTTTATGGGACTATAATGGAATGGTAATATATATTAGTGGGGTTCCAAAATAATGAGTCGGTGATATTTTCAGTTGTATCAATTTAATTACCAAACATCTATATAACGTTTTTCTATGGTTTGGTTAATAAAATCAGTTTATACTTATTATGTGAAAGGAATCCATTTATTGGTATAAAGACTTAGTGCTTCTCGAGATTGGTATGTTCAGCATGTTACAAGACACCAAGTATTAAAAATAGTACAACGCTACAGCAGTCTATAAATACAGCGCGTCGGGACCGCGCGCGGACTGCATTTAACCGTGATTATTGTTTTGCTTGTGAAGTTACTATTTGAAATAGTATTACGAAGTGGCAAAAAATATGACTGCACGATATGAAATACAAAAATCTGAGAAACTCGGCAGGTGTGCTTATTCTGCTAATAATATTATTTGCCTTGGGCAGTCGTGAACCATATTACGCTCGGGTTGGACACCGGTGTAAAGTAGAAATACACTGTTATGTCTTAAAAAGACCTGATTTAATTATTATGCCAATGAATAAGCAATTTCTTAAATATTTTTCAACAATGCAAAAAAACTAAGCTATCATTTGTCACCCCACTGTACTGTGTTTGACATTTTTGTAATGTACAATTACGTCTTTTCATATACGTTGCGTTAATAATTCTGTTAATTATTAAACAATTGAAATAAGCAATTATTTCGGTGTTTGTTCGTCCTAGATACCTCGTTGCCGCCAAAAACTTAAAAGCGGGCGAGACTATACTGTCCGACCAGCCGTTCGTGGTGGGCCCCAACAGTGACACGTCGCTGGTCTGCTTCAACTGTTACCTGCCTCTCATCAGTAAATTCTTGATTTGCAAAAACTGTGCAGTCGCTCCGATTTGTCCCGGGGATGGATGCCCTGATCAAATAGCCGGTAACGCATTTCCCCATAAGAACCTTATATATAAAAATAAATGTACGTACATAAGTGAAGACTATTTATTAGATTCTGAGATTTTTTATGGGGTTTGAAGGAAAAAAATATCTCCGTTGATGTGTCGACCCACTAGGACGTATGCTAAAATCTCTTGTTATAATTGACATTGTCCTAGATATTCATTAAAAAAATCCCGCGGGAACATACAAAATAATAATAATGCTAAAGGCATTAAAATAAAAAGGAAATAAAATAAAGCATTTATTTTGATTCATTTTATTTTAAGTTTATTTTCATTCATTTTACCAACTTCGCGTTTGTATGTTTTAGATATTTGTTAATCGACGGTAATAAATAAAATATTTCAGTGTGGCACAATGAAGCAGAATGTGATTTCTTCAGAAACTTAAAATTGGAAAAAGGTTTGAGTCCAATGACAATGGTGCAGAATGTGGGGTCCTTGCTCGTTCTCCGCGCTCTGTTGAAGAGGAACACCCATCCTGAAGCGTGGGAAGAATTTATGCAATTAGAGACTCATCTAGAAGAACGACGAGATACCAGCGTTTGGCAATATTACGAAAATACAGTGAAAGTAGGTTTCTATTTATCCCTTATTAGCGAGACGCCACCTCTTGATTCGGATTGAATACATAATATATATTATAGGGTCTATAATATATAGCCTACGCCCGTATGGAATAAAATAAACATCATGCCACCTATTGAATCTTGGCACACCATTGTCTTGATATAACATGTGATGTGTAAATACATGGTTAACCGTTTAAATTGGTCAGAAGTTACAGATTCACTAATAGCAGAGTTAGTTAGTTATTAGGCATATGTATACTTTATATATCTTGTTAAATACATTTATACAGCAAATAGTTCGTGGTTTTATCGAAATTTATGGTGTTTGTATGAGTGTATGACAAGGCGCGTCAAAAATAGTACTTTATTATTACCAATATTTTTTGTCAAGTTTTAAGCCCTCGTAAATGATACCATTAGTATGAGATGATGTTAGTGCTGTTATATTCAAATAATCATACATATTTTCGCTATAACTATCTACACTTTCAACTAATGGAAACTAAACCCATTTTTATGAGATCTTGAAATATTGCAGTTTATTAATTCCCTTGGTCTTCACGAATGCGAAGAAGATAGTAATATAGTTCAAAAAGTATGTGCTGCGATAGATGTAAATAGTTTCGAAGTGCGCGGGCCGCCGATACCCGCCATCGGGTGTGCGGAAGTCCTTCGCGGGGTGTACCTCAGGGCAGCACTGTTGGCCCACGACTGTATTGCCAACACCCATATTGCGATCAACGACAATAACGTACTTATATGTCACGCGAGCACTGATATCAAGAAAGGAGAAGCTATTTATTACAATTATTCGGATCCCTTGAAGGTAAGTAGTTATACGTTAATCTAGCCAAGTACGGTAACAGATTTAACCATTACTGATTAAACCAAAGTGGTAGCTAGGAAAAACTATAATGTTAATAAACACTTGATTAATAAGACCTACAATATAAATCTAACGTTTTGCAAGAAATAAAGAACTGACTTAACGTTTTTCCCCGACTTTTAATGAAGCTTACTGGTTGTAAAGTATTATTTTACCCACCGAAACCCTCTGTGCAGCTATGTAGCCCTTATAGAGATGCAGTCGGTGCAGGCTTCCTAATGATCTCCAATGACTAGTGAATTGTTTTGATTTTGCTTTCTTCATAAGGCACAAAAATGTGTGGCATACCCAAGCTATAGATTTACTTACAATTTTAATTTCCAGGGAACGTTATTGCGTCAACAACATCTACTTGTGGGTAAATATTTTAAATGCACTTGCACGAGATGTTCAGATCCGACAGAGATGGGAACTTACATGAGCTCTGCTATTTGTCCTAACTGTAGGACTGGTTATATTTCGTGCAGTAACAACATAACTTGGTCTTGTCACAGCTGTAAGAAGGAGTATGAGAAAGATGGCATTGATTTCAAAGTGAAATGCTGTTCTGATAAATTAGAAGTTATAAGTAAGTTTTTCAGATAATATATTACTTATATATAGAAACTTTGTATAGATTAATTGCCATTTTCAATAATGTATCTATCCCTTACTGATGGTTACAAAAATTGTAGCGGCTGTATCTGGTTTGCGTTTCTATAAACAAAGATAGATACACATTTCTACTTATAAAATTTATATGGTATAATTACTAGGGTCTATCGCACGAGAAAGAATGTAAGGATAACTTTAGACAGTAAAGGGACCGTGAACGTAACCAGTAAGAGATTAATAGTTTGTTAAAATGAATACCGATCATAAATATTTAGGAACACCATAAGCAGTAATAATAATAATAACAAATGAGGATAGTAAATACGACTTAATCGTATAATATTAGCACTTCATCTATAATTACATTACAGGCCTTTTTTAACCAAGTATGGTCGACAGCTTATTTTTACATATGCCTTGCAATAGTAGTATTTGGTAAAACTATACTTATAATGTTTGTACGTACCTAGTTTCCTATTAAAAAGTATCTGTAATCCATTGAAATAATTTAATGAATGGTAGTCGAACAAGCGAAAGGCATATATTTGGATCGGGATTGTAGCGTCTGTCTATCGATTGTTACGGACATCCAAATCGGAGACGGAGCGTACATATTTACGGCACAAATACCTAAATATTTGTACTCTGATTTTGGCTATTCGTCGAATATAATTGCGTGTATTCATTATGCCGCCCGCGCTCTACCGTATAACATCCCACTGCAGGATAAGAGTGTACATATTTATACGACTACTTTGTGATTATTAAATGCAGCTTTTAAATTACTTACTAATTTGGCAGACAAAAAAGATGAGAAGGAGTTAGAAGAGTATATCAAATATGTATCAATGGTGTTGGCGCCGCACCATTATCTACTACTGGACGCCAAGCAACGGCTTGCGGGCGTGCTTCGAGACACCATCAACCGTGAGCCGCGGCCCACCAAGAAAATGATGCGCCGGAAAATAGAGCTCTGTCAGGAGTTGCTGCCGGTCTTGGAGAAAATCAGCCCCGGGATATGTAGGACGAAAGGTGAGATGGCGTAACGTTAAGGAAGAACGCTGTAGAAAAATACTGAGAATCCTGTAGCTGGTTGGTGTCTACTGAAATAAGAATCTCGTTGTCAATTCATGACTGAGCCGAATGTTTCTTATTTATTATATCTGGTAACAACTAAAAACTCATTTTAGAAAAGGCACACTTAACAGTATTTATGCAATAAATAAATGTTGGTGTTCGGTTCTTTTTTGTTTGTGACATCTCATTCGTGTACAACCAGGTCACCTGCTAGGCTGGAAGTTTTAGTTCCTGGTTGTCAGTGTATTTATTCTTGCTATTTTTACTTTAACGCAAGTAAAGGTACATTACTGTGATAAAGTACATGAGGATTTTCAGTCGGTCCTCAGGGTTAGCAATGTCTTTTAAACCACCTTTATATACAAAGCGACGCTTGTTATTGATTTGTCGTGATCGTTTCCGCGGACAGGAGTACTCGGAGTGATCTCTAGGAAAGATTAGCCCGACTCCTGCGTTCACACTGTACAATACAACTCCTGTCTTGTCCAGTAAGATATACAGAAATGTTGAAATATAAGTTTTATTTTATTATTTTACATTTTAAAGAAAACTTACAGCCAATACGAAGAAGAATATAAGAAACATAATATTTGAGGACCAATTAAAAGTTTTCACAGATATCAAAGTATGAGTAATCTACATAACAGACGGAAAATGCACATCGTGAACAATACATATTTTATAAAGGTAAAGGATTTAAAAAAGGTTGAGGGCATCCTTTTAGCTGATTAGATGTGTTAAATAAATCAATATCGAATTGAATCGCACTGCAGTTGAAATACTTCCTCGCTGTTATGCCTGCAATGAGTTTTGGCTTGATCAACATGATTGTAATGTACAGGGGCGCCGCGATGATGAGTAGGGAACGCACAGACACAAACTTACACGTACCTTAGGTACATTATGTTAAAACAAAAAGTATGGCAATATTAAAAAAAATTAAAATACATAGTAATGTTTTATAAAATGATTCCCCACAAGATTCATGTAATATTATATCCTACATTATGAATTAAAGTATATTAGTTAGTAATATTCATAATAAATTAAGTTGCGATTTTTTTATATATACATCGGAGACTAGGACCGGCCAAAGTAATCGTGACATAAATGTCTGTTTGGAGTGCGCATTATGGTCGTCAACAAGATTATGGTGTAAAATAAACAAATTAAACATTACGAGGACACTGCGTGTATTCTGCTAATAGCTCCAGTTTCACTTTTAATATATTTATTTGTGTTTTCAGCAATCACATTGTTTGAACTGCACATAACAATGGTGCAGCTAGCGAAAAAATTGTTTGACGGTCGGGAAATAACTGCGACGGATTACATGGTAAATCTTGTTTGTATTGAGAGGCAATTATTTCGTGAACGAGCCAATCACAAAAAACCAAGAGTAGGTACAGAATTTAAACTTTGCTTAATGCAGCAATCAATCATATCGTATCTACTACGAGTGCCATCATCACGGTAGATAATATGTGTATATCTATTATATATTTTTCTGCATCACACATTTTTTCATAAGTCGGAGTTAACAACACTAGCGTAACGTATAAAAATTAAATACATCCATGAGCTTTTCTTTTGCACTCCGGTGCTTTTGTGTTCCGGTGCTTTATCGTTAAATAGTAGTTTTTAATTCATATCGGAGTCGAAGGCAACGTGATATAAAACGTTGTGACACTTGCCGCGCATGAGTTAATTGTTTTTATAATTATTCCGTTTCTAGGATGAGTTGGTCGTTGCTGAAAAACATTTAAAGAGGGCATTGGAAATGTTGTTAATCGAACCAGGGAATTCGCCAGAGGGAGAACTTTGTGCCAAGTGTTTAGAGTTGTACAGATCTTTGAAGAACACTATGGGAAGTGTTTTGGATGGGATCCACGCAGACGGTAAAACATATGACAGTGTCACTGAGAGGGAGATCCAAGAATCGGAACGTTTGAATGACGTCGACTGACCGGCGCTCGATTGCTTAAATGTTGTATACGGGGCGTCTACTTTTATTAATTGGCGATCTTCGCATGTTATCGCTTTTTTTTTAATTTGTTATAGTATGGCGTTGCAGAGAAACTGGTAAATTGCCAGCTACGTTAATAAAATAGACGCGCTGCAACTAGCATAGCATGTTTAAATATACTTATATATAATGTTTAAAAAAATATGTTGTTTATATCAACTTATACAAAAACTTAATTTGTGTTAACTTTATTAGTCATATCGTTTTAAATTTATTAAAATAAATTAATTGCTATTTAAATATATTCTTTTTTTTCATACAAAATTTTACAATGTAAATGTGTGTGTCTTGTACAGTCCATGGAGTCTACTTGCCTTAAAAACAGTAATAGTATAATCTGTGTGGACAAGTCCTATAAAAGAATAAAGATGACAGTCCTAAAAAAATTATTGATTTGTCATTACAGGACCATTCCTTTTTTTTTTCAATTAATTTACCAAAGGGGTCTGAAGGTAAGTAAACGCCGCACATAGACGTGCATAACACCAAAGGCGTCAATGCGTTGTCGTCTAAGATGAAAAGGGCGGCACCCGGTTGATACCGGTTTTTCAACAATGCAAAAGAATCAAAGACATTTCACCGTCATTCCGAAAGTAGGGTGGTAGCGCCAGGCAGGTAAACAATCCTATCGCCATGCACGAGTACCGTTGGGATTAAACTGTGGGGTAGATAAGTCTAGCGACCAATAGGAGGATGTTGTCTTGTTTAGCAGTGTGTGCCACAAAGAAGATAGGTTCATTTGGGCTCAAAGACGGACTCAGCCTATTATTAGAGGTAATTTTTAATAACTTTACAAGCCTTGTGATTAAAGTAATAAATTTTATACAATAGGTAATTCTGTGGTGATACAATACATAATTTGTTCCTTGGTTTCAAGCCTATTAATTACAACCTACCCTACCCTAGAAATATTACTACAGAGTTTCTTTGCAACGGTAGGTATATATTGTGCGATATGTCTTCCAGTTAAGTCATTAATTTTAATTTTTATTATTGAATTTATCTTTCTGTGAAGTCAATCATGGCTAGCTCTCACCCTCCTGCTTAAATCGATTGCCAATGTGCCAAATGACTCCTCGTGTTCCTACTGAGGGCTTGAGAGCAAGTACTTTTTTCTTTCTTTTTATTTCTAAGGCGAAAACGCATCAGTGATGCCTTTGGTGTTCATGTCCATGGGCGACGCGGTGACTACTTACCATCAGATGGCTAGTCTGCTGGTTTGTTGGTTATCTACAATAAAAGAAAAATCTCTGTAAAGATATCAGAGCTTTGAATTTTTAAAGATTAATAAGTAGTAATCGCTTCTTATATTAACCGTCTTAATTCACACAAATACTTTGGAGATAGAACAATACATAGCAACAAATTTAATATCATACATAATACATATATGTTTCAAATATATTTTCTAGCTTCAAGAAAAACGTTTGCTTCGCAAAGTTCAATACAAAATACGACTACTCTTACAAACTCAATTTCCAATCGGTTCACTCAATACTAAATTGCAATGACAATTGACAAGACACTAGACTGATGAGACGTGTTATGTGTCCTTCGACATGCTTTCCTACGTTAAATTTTAGGAAAATCTCCAATTTTTTAATTAAGTGAGATTGATTAGGATTTGAAACTGAAACTCTAAAACATTTTCATTATATATTATAATAATTATTCCAGTTTCCTAAAATGGAACTTGAGACTATCCAATTAATTGGATAGGATAAGATAGTGACGATCACACTTTAAACCACAAACATAAATATAAACAGACCTAATATTAAACTACTTTTAAGTTTTTAATCTTTTTATAACTAATGTCACATTTATGTGGATAACTGTGTACGTATGTAGATGTTCGTTGAAATCTGTTTTGGCACGTCATTGTATCGTGTCGTTGTGTCGTGTCGTTGTGTTGTGTCGTTGAGTCGTGTGTTCGCTTTTACTTGTTATGGAATAAAATTATTAAAATATATTGAAAACATGATGATATATATTGTTATTTTCTATACTTCATTTTGAAATATTATACAACGTTCATCTCTTAACTCAGGGCCTTAGGTGGAAGGGCCATAGACGTAATGATCCACCCAAAATAATAAAATTTACGAAATCTTAATAAAGAATTACCTTACGGGATATTTAGTACATGATTTCTAGATAAGTATTTTAATTTGTAGATATATTAATGAATAATATAACCTGTTCCCAAAGTCTTTGGTTCCAACCCCACCCTCTTTATTTTTATTATTATCTGAATTTCATATTTTGTAATTTTTTTTAGTCAGAGGCAAACTTTAATAGTAATTTTGATAATTCAATCCTTACGCGAAGCCCTAACCAAGCACTAAGAAGTAACAATAATCATCGGTTAAATTATTTGGGTAATAATGAAAACGATAATTAACGTTTTAATAGTCAGCATAACATATATAAATAATATATCTATTACTTTGAATCTTTGAAGGAAATATGTATAAGTATAATTATTTAAACTAGTTAAATAAATAATCCAATATTTTAACAATAAATGCTTAAGTTCGACAGTAATTGATCTAAGATTTCTTATGTAACTAGTGCTGTGTATCTACTAGATCTATCTACGTTAAAGTAGAATGAATACGTTTCTCTGCACCGATTAAATTGAAACGAGGAATTTCGAGGAACTCATTTGAGTTAACTCAATAATAGCCGCAATTTACTGAGTTGGCGCAGAACTGTGTTACCACTTCGAAATAGGACATACAATTTTATTTTGTATTTATTTACTTATGAACATTTGGTTAGAATCGTTGGAGTCCTTAACTTCTTACATTATTTGAGTTATCCTGGACAAACCTTAATGATTCTCATTTTTGTATGTCTACTCAACATTACAAGAAATACATGTTCTGATATTTTACTTTCGTATGGAAATGTATAAAATGAAAACAGATTTTGTACTTAGCATATAATAAAATTATTCAAAATAATTTCTCTTTAAAGAGTTTACTTTGGATACGTGGAATTAATAACAATCCAGAAAATAACTCTTGGTCTTTGTGAATGTGCAGCGGAAAAATTATATCCATCATACCGATAATAGTCAGCGTTCGTTTCGATTTAAGGTTATTTCAGAACTAATTAGCATTACCACTGCTTTTTCATTCAGAGTTCCAATAACAACAATTGTTCATGACGATAATATAGAAATTTCATTGTGTTATCTCTGCTTAAATGAATTACTTTGTTTTGTAGCCCAGGTATGGCGGACCGGTTGACTTTAATGGCACTCGCGATATTAGCAGTCGGCGTATTTTTACATGGTTCTTTACATAAAGTAGAAGAGGGACATCTTGGAGTTTATTACAGAGTAATTAAACACAATATTATTAATATATAAATAACACAGCCAGGTATTAAAATAATTTTTATATCTGCCTGTCATACAGGGTGGCGCTTTACTGTCTACGACCAGTCAACCAGGATTTCACATGATGATGCCGTTAATAACTACATTCAAACCCATACAGGTATTATTATCCAATTAATTTTGTTATATACTTGATTTTAAATTGATTAACTTTAATGTAATGATGTTACTAATAATAAGAAATATTCACATCCCCATACTAAGATTCACCATGCTGCATATGTATACATAATATACATGACTCCAAAAACATCCACAACACAAGAACAAAAATTTGTGTCACATAAATGTTTCCTCTGACCTAGTTACAAACTATGAGTGAGTTAGGGTCAGTAATAGTTCTACTATAGATCATCACATAAGGCATTTCACATATATTTTAATTTCTTGCAAGATTTCCAAGTTGTGTGTCTAATTAATATTTTGCAGACAACTCTACAAACAGATGAAGTAAAGAATGTTCCTTGTGGGACCAGTGGTGGAGTCATGATCTACTTTGAGAGAATTGAAGTGGTCAATAAATTGGAACCAGCCAGTGGTAAGCCGATGCACAATCTAGATCAATATTAACAACCTTGGAACAAAACTATTAAAAGGAAACTCTAAATGACAAGTTATCATGTTAAAGTTTTTAAAGCAGATTTCTTATATTTTCTCCTACTGTCAACTGTACTAGACTGCCAGTTGATTGTTAACTCAATATATGAAACAAACTCAAGTGTGTACAATACAGTTACATTGTGTTTGTAGAATAAGTTCAGGAAATCCATAACATGAGGTTTCTTTGCAATCAGGCTAATACATTCTATACCTATTTAAGATTTCCATGGTCCTGTGTAGTATAAGTTTAATGGATTATAGATATCTGAATATAATTCAAAGAGATTTCCAAATGGTTTTATAGAAATTGTGCTCTAGTTTATCATATAATTACAAGAAAACATCATAAATCTGATAGACATTGCTTAGTACTCTGTGAAGGAAAGATAAGTTCAGAATATTTAAAAGCATACTATATGTATATTGCGTATATTATAATACCTATAATTGGTTATTACTAAACATAAAAGTATTTTTTCCAGTTCTTGACACAGTGCGCAACTTTACAGCTGATTATGACAAAACATTGATATTTAACAAGGTGCATCATGAATTGAATCAGTTCTGCAGTGCTCACTCTCTCCATGAAGTTTACATAGATCTCTTTGATCAAATAGATGAAAACCTTAAAACTGTAAGTGCATCCCTTTTTAACATATGTTCTAAGGATAAAAAAACTATTACCAACTACAAATAAACAGTAGGTTCCTTAATTATGCATTTTTAATAAATAGTTGGATAGATGGAAATAGCAAAAGTGGTTGTAAAACAAGTGTACTTTAATGACAAGACTTAGTTCAAAATGTCCACACAACCACATTTTGGTAGTGTGTATTTATGTATCTAATACTACTAATTTAAAAGATGAGCAAGAACTCAATTTACTTATGCACTATTTTATATACAATGCCTTATTTCCTGGGTTGCAGGCGCTCCAGAGAGATCTCAATGAAATGTCGCCTGGCTTGAGAGTACAGGCAGTAAGGGTGACCAAACCTAAAATTCCTGAATCTATACGTAAGAATTATGAGCTTACAGAGGCTGAGAAGTCAAGGCTACTTATTGCAGCCCAACATCAGAAGGTAATATATATTATGGTATATTTGTGATGTTGATGATTCTTTAGTTCATTTTATTAAAATAATGAAAAGAATTTCGTTTTTAAGTAGCAATGTAGCTGTGTTAAATGGATGATATATTTTTTAAATTGAGTAAGTTTATTGTATATAATTTTATTTGCAGGTTGTAGAAAAAGAAGCTGAGACTGCTCGACGCAAAGCCATCATAGAGGCCGAAAAAGAAGCTCAAGTTGCTAAAATTCAACATGATCAGAAAATAATGGAGAAAGAATCTCTACAAAAGATGGAGCTAATTGAGGATAGCATACATAAAGCCAAACAGCAAACCAAGTCTGAAGCCGAGTTTTATCACCTCAAAAAACAGGCAGAAGCCAACAAGCTTCTCCTCACTGCACAGTACTTGGAATTAAAAAAATATGAAGCACTAGCCCTCAATAATAAGATATATTTTGGAAGTGACATTCCAAATATGTTTTTGCAAGCTAATGTTGGTGATGGTGTTACAAAAGATGTTAAAGTATAATAAAATCTACTTCTTGTAATGTAGTTAGGAGTTAGTTGGTTATGATAAGGACTTATCACAGTGTTAATTTTATATGACTATTGATCTTTATATTGTAGAGGCCTCAAGAATCCACAGTGAAATGCAATGATGTAAACAATTTGAAAGTAGAATTTATAATAACCATCAAGAATAATTCACATACATAAATCTAGTCACCAGATGTTGTATTTTTGACATATTACCTCTGTACTAATTCCCGAGTGTGTGCAGTGTTAAAGAGTATTTAGTTGTGATATGCTGTATACATTTTCTATCTTATTGTTTATAAGGCAAACATGCAATACAATGAATTAGGATTTAAGCTTACATTAAGTGTAAATAAAAATGTCTTAGTATATAAATATTGATTTTATTGAAAGGTTTTTTACTTAAGGCTTAAAATGGCATCCCTCAGATTTTGTTAAATGCAGCAATATCAACAGACTGGACAAAATCTTCAAATTCTTGAATCTTCTCAGTGAGCAGGTCTACAGACACTTTGTCGTCTTCAATAACACACATTATCTGAAGTTTGTTGATGCCATACCCAACAGGCACTAATTTGGAAGCACCCCACAAAAGGCCATCCATCTCAATGGTACGGACATGTTTCTCCATTTCTGCCATATCAGTCTCATCATCCCATGGTTTAACATCAAGGAGTATAGATGATTTAGCAATGAGGGCTGGTTTCTTAGACTTTTTGTCAGAGTATGCTTTAAGGCGTTCTTCACGAATCCGAGCCGCTTCAGCATCCTGTAAAAGATAATGAGGTAAGTTGATTTTTGTGAGATCAGGGATAAATAATAGGATTACTGTATCAAGCTTAACTAAATTTTCGGTATTTATACTTATGAAAACAATACAATTTCAGGTTGTTACCTTAGTTATAATAACTTTAATTAAAAACTGCTCCTCTTTTACTTATTATCAAATAATATAAATCAGAGTATCAAAATGTTTTCACCATCTTAATAAGTAATTGTAACACTGAGGATCATATAAGTGTCAATTACATACCTCTTCTTCATCACCGGAGCCAAAGAGATCGACATCATCATCATCATCGTCATCCTTCTTGGCTGGCGCAGCGGCAGTGGGTTTTCCACCGGCACTCAGCGGGCTCACACCTTGTCCCCATGCTTTACGTTCTCCCGCTGCGTAAGATGAGATTTGATTGTACCAGCGCAAGGCGTGTGGGAGGCTAGCGGCCGGCGCCTTACCTACTTGTTCGAACACTTCCACATCTGCTTGAGATGGTGTGTATCTAATGGGAACATGTCAGAAAAACGTTAACGACAATTAAGTCAATGCCTAAACTAATCACTTTATACTTGTTACCTTTATTAAAATTCAAGACTAAAAATAGAGGTTAACATACGGTTGACGTGGATACTTTTTGATGTGAAATGTAAATTAAAGCTGTTTACCCGGATATGTAACTTTTGTCGGCTAAAAATTTGTTCAGGTCAGTGAGGCCTTGTGCAGTTTTAACGTCTCCGATAGCCATATTTCATAAAAAAATATATTTGTTCGACAAAACCACACCACTCGCCCGGATTCGAATTTGCTAAAGGAAAAAAAAATCATAGATTATACTGACAACTTTTTGGTGGCCTTGACTTTTGAGTTTTAGCCACAAAAATTGTAAGAGAAGAAAACTTTACGAGGATCAAAAAAATATTTTATGGGTTTAATATTGTATGTAAATTAAACCTTTATAATAGGACGAGAGAGCTTTTAAAATAAAAGTGTTCAGGCTTTTAAACTGATGTAAAAACATTTTTTTTACAAAAACCTTGTTTTAATGTCCATACGAAGTAGATTACTGCATAGATTAGGTTTATTGTTTATCGGTAATCAGACAACCAACGGTAAGTAATTAATGTGGGATAGCCTCAGAAATGTTTAATATGAATAAAACCCAATCTTTTCTTGTATAACTTTTATATTATTATCCTTGTTACAATATTACAATGCGCGTCTTTTTTAAAATATTCTTTTTTTCCCAAAATTACTTTTTTATTGAGTTTTTATTAGTTAAAATATTTTAATTAACTACCAGTAATTAATCTGAGTCTTAGTATTTATTCTCATAATAATCATTGGTAATTATTATAGGCATATATTATACATTTGTTATAAAATAAATAATTTAAAAACAAGAAGTCATTGCAAATATCGGTAAACAACTATTACGATTTATAAAATATTATTATATTAGTAGCCTTACTGTGAAAGCTTTTAATATGTTAATCTTTGAATTAAATCTTAGACCAAACTAAATACAAATGTCTATTAAAATGTTGACGATCAGATGTGACATTGACATTTGGTAGTATTTATTGACAGTACAAAACGTCACTATTTCTTTAACCGTAGAAGTCAGTAATTTATCATTATTAACTGATTTTTTTTAAGAAATAGATTACATACAATATTTTAAGGTTCTTTTACTTTACTACAATTATATCATGTGATAAAAATTGTAATATTTTTCTTATGTGTAGGTTATGAATACCTACTTATGTAACAACAACAGATGATTTTGTTGTATAATTCTGCTTATTAACGTCTAGTTTTAAAGTAGATTTAATAATTGTCTACGTTTAGTCGCTGTTAGAGTAGTATTTTAGTTTCTGGGCTTACAGCTTTTAAGGTTTTTGTGTAATTATGTGTAACATTGATTGGTAGTTCGTGCAGAATGCTACGGCAGCCACTGACCCGGGCGCTTGCGCTGAGCTCGCCAACTCGCGCAGCGCCGTTGGCCGTCCGGCGCTACGCCGAGGTGCAGTCACAGCCAGAAAAAGTGGAAGTTTTCATCGACGATAAGCCTGTATATGTTCCTCCAGGCACAACCGTATTACAGGTAAGTAAATTTATAAACAATGTCGAAAATTCATTCAAGGAGTGTCTTTTTAGTATTATATATAATGTGTCTGATATATAAGTCAGCTAATAAATTGAAAGTCTCATTGTGTATGGAACTCCTTATGTATTATATCAAAGCTACAGTAATTTTGAAACATCAATAGGCTTTTATTAGTCTTACTAATTAATAGTATTAAGTAACTTGTAAGATGGGTGACCATTAGTTGTTAAGTTTCTTAGTGCATCTATGCTTTTAAGCCTTTGTCTTTGTTTTTCACTACTAGGCCCTCTATGTGGAGTATACTCAAAAGGCCATTTATAAGGAGAAAGCACTTGCAAACCTAAAAGTTCATTGAAATTAAATTTAAATTATAATCACATTCATTCTGTATGAATAACAGAAATGCAATAAAAAAACTTTGTATTTTTTTATTTTTTTTTTTGGATAGGAGATAGAGCAGAATGAT
>DWPT01000761.1:0-21750 GCA_018251895.1 Agathymus mariae mariae
CGTGTTGGTGACCGCAGGTGACCTGACCGGTATTCGTCACACACATGAAGATGCTGCTGCCCATCTTCTGGATCAGTCCTATTAGTCGCCTTTTACGACATCCCAGGAAGAACGGGAGTGGTGCTATTCTACAAAGTGAATCCGGACACCACACGGACAAATGCACAAACATGATTCGAATACAGTGCGGTTACAATTTGTATATCTGTGTAGATGTTGCCGGACAACAAACATCTCTTCGAGAGCACTAGAATAGACTAAGCGTCTCCATTACATCAGGAAACTTTGCATAACGTTCTTAATATATTTGAATATAATTCGTCACAATCTGGGCCAACATTGTTATATCGACGTTACATAGTCTGAAAACGTATTGAAAACCGTTTAGTTAGCTCCTTGCCCGAACCAAGGAGACCCGGCATGAGGAATAAAATTGGAGAGCCAGTAATATATGGGCACCCGCTACGGATTTCGATGGGCAGCGGTAATAATTTACCATCTGGCGGCCTGTTTGCTCGTTTCTCGATTATTTCCATTGAAAAAAACTTGCTTCGGAGAACATAGTGAAAAAACCTTTTTACTTTTAATACCGTGGTGATGAGGCTGAAGACAAGAAAACAAACACAAATGCGCAAAGTTCACTCCATTTACATTTACGCAGCAATTCTATAGAATATTAAGGATAAAAGAAGCATGGAAT
Organism: Agathymus mariae mariae; assembly: GCA_018251895.1. Taxonomy (NCBI): domain Eukaryota; kingdom Metazoa; phylum Arthropoda; class Insecta; order Lepidoptera; family Hesperiidae; genus Agathymus; species Agathymus mariae. The sequence goes on from DWPT01000761.1 coordinate 701, forward strand.
TTATATTATCTGTAATATTATTGAGCAAACAGCAGTGGAAGCAACAGAACGACAAACAGCAAAGTGATTGTACCAGTAATAAAACCTCATAATGCGATTTTAATAAAAATAATGTTGGTAAGCTATGATACGATATAATCTCAGAAATTGGCTTTTGGTCGATTTAATCGAATCAATTAATGCCTGTTTGCTGCCCTAATGACAGATAGGTATAATCAAGTCAATTATTATTGATATGTAATTATATTTACAAAATTTTATATTAAAAATAAATACGAATCTGTAAAAACTGTCAGATTCCAAACATTACTTGAACATTACTTGTTAATTAAAATAACAATAATTGCCGCCATACAGTAAAGAAATCACAAAATAAAATTACGTCAGTCAAGACGTCTTAGTAACAAAATATATTTAATTTTTTTTTTTTGGATTACGTAAATTAAAATGATGGTGTGTTTTTCATCACAAATGTAAAGGCCTAAAAAAAAGACCTTGTTTTTATTGTATTTTTTCTAACACATAAAGTTTCTACGTACATATATATTATTCAACGTGCAAGAGATTTACAACTTTAAAACTCTCAACCAACGCAATCAATAAAAATATGATTATGAAATATATCAACAAATAAATATGATTATGAAATGTAGTATGTATGTATGTAGTGGCCGTACATGTTGTTAACATTTAAATTATTTATTCTTATAACACTTATACTATGTATAACGTTTGTAATTTATTGGTAACATTGTGACAATCAAGTTAAGCACAGATTACATTCACAATTGATTATGTGCTTGCAGATATTATAACATTGTTAGGTATTATTGATTAATTTTACCATAGATGGTTTTAATATAACCAAAGACAATGATTATTATGGTAATGTTAATCGTAATGGATATTTAAATTAACCATAATATTGATATCCATATAAATATAATAATAATCGAATTGTTTCTTGTTTGTTGTTTTCAATCTTGAAGTCTTTATTATAATGATCTCGCTGCCGAATTATCACTAAGTTTAATTTCTGAGATTACAGAATTGTAGCGATGTTTTTATTTCAATAGTTTATGAAAATACATAAACAAAGTTGTTTATTTTATTGCTAATATATTTATTTTAACACAAAATAAATCGAACTTATTACATTTATTGTCCCGAGGCTGATTAATTTCTTAATTACAAATATTAAAATTATTGGAACTCATCAGATCCATTACTAACAATTTTATCTTCAAGAAAATTCAAATAACACCCTTTTTCTATCATTTTTACGGAGAAAATGGTCTGACAAACACGCAAGTCATCCTCATCTATCAACATAAATCCGTCGGATTTACGGAAACCATAAGCTCAACGTTCCACGGTTACAAATCTTTACAAAATATTGGCGCCAAACAAACAAAAATTTCAATTACACCTTTCAATTTATTAACCTCCAAGAGATCCGATGAACTGTGTCTTATTTTCAAACAACATTTTACGTCAAATCTGTTTCTCATATTCACCGGAGGAGTGAAATTAAATAAAATTCGTTTTCTTTTCGAAAGTCAAACTACGCCATCGCTTCAACCAATCTCTACCGTGAGTGATTCCGGAAGCAGCAACTTTAAGGAACTTCTAAGGATTTTTTTAATCTGAAAAACGGAGTGAAAGTGCTCGTTCGTTCTTTGGCGGTATGTAGGGATTTCGTCAACACGGAATGTAAAATAAGCGCTTGGAAAATATTCAAAAAAGATATCTATGTCACTTGACATGTAGTTGTTACCTAACAAAAAAAAACTACTGAATAACGACGATTAACTTCAGCACTTTCAGCTCAAATTACTAGCTTCTTCCGGGAAGCTATTGAATAGCATGTCTCTCTGCAAAATTATAAATATAATCATAGACACCCCTTACCCTAGAATTGGTAAATACACTCTCCCATCAATAGAATTTAAACATAACTACAACTCTCCTCATAATTCTTGAGTAATTAACTGCGATTACCGTAGTGAGTGATCGTAAATCGGCTTTAATTGTTATTTTCTTAAACAGCCCCTATAATTAAAAAATATTTCGTCAGTCATTAAATTGACGTAACATTACTAATATTACTTAGAGTAACAATAGTAATAACTTTAATATAGTTTTTAGTGTACGAGTATATATAACCGATATTAATTATCATTTTATTTACATTACATTACGAAGTATCATATATTTTATTTACTTATTTTTTATATTTATATTAAATGTTACAATTCAGTAAGGCCATTCAAATTTATTTTGTGCAAACATAATTGCTGGCATTTTTAAAAGTTGCACCTGTTATTGAAGTGAGATTTATCTTGGTCTAGATTATGGAATAGGAATAATTTTTACTTTATTGATAGAATAAATAAATAAAATAAATTATTTTTTACCGTCATTATCCACAAAAAACATAACCATAAAGTAAATATTTAAATTATATTACTCCACATATAGTTAAGCTACTTGCGCCTTGTGAAGTTTCAAATAAAAAAACGATAAAGATAATAACCGAAAGACTTCAGACTTCATTAAACATTCGAATATTTTGTACGTCGGATATGTCATTACATCCCTAGTCTTGTATTGATTTAGCCTCGGGTACTGATTGAAATGTCTCTTTTATTACAAGCAGTGAAACGTATGGCTCAAAGGAACTGTTTTGCAATCAACATTTTTTATATACAGAAACGTGTTCTTTTATTCTTGTTTACATAGATCAGTGATGCGTCCAGTGACATCTTTACACGTTTTTATAATACAAGTAGACTGCAAACAAGCGTACGACCTAGCTCATAGTTAGTTACGGTTGTGACACGAAAGGCGTCGACGACCCAGTTGAAGCGGTACTGCTCATTAGTGCTGCTCACTGCAGCTGAAACACGTTCAACGTTTCACGGTTGATTATATAAGAAAGGTTGGCAAGGAAAGTAAAGAACGCTGCTACCATGTACGCGTACTGTCACGATTCAACTGGGTGATCGAGAGATCCGATCTTCAACAGCGAGGACTAAGCCACGGCCGTTACTCAGCAGGGTGCATCACAAATAAGGAAGATTAACTTGTGCTCAATAAAGAATGGAGACTTCTTATATAGTCTATTTGAAATTCATAGTAGATGTAATATAGTTCCGAGCAAAATGTGAAATGAAGCCATACCATCTAATGTTGTGTGGTAATTGGGGTCCTTAGATGTTTGGAACTGGGTATACTGTGGATTACAATAGGGTAAATCGTTTAATCTCTTCAATAGATTTAAAAACGTTTCACAGATAATATGAAAAGGATAGTGGTAGCTAGACAAGATAGATAGGTAAGTAGTTAGGTAGGAAAGTAGACATGTAAGGATTCTTACTGCTATACGTGAGTACCATTCGGATTATACAAAGTGATCAGATCCAAATGACTTCCAAAAGATCTCTCGTTTAGCTCGCCTGCAGGGTACAGCACAAGAAAGCGAAGTTCCACCCAATATAATATTTTATCACATATACTTTGAAAGTATTTATATTAACTAGAAATCCGGAGTGTAAATTCAGTTTTCCTTCCTAGTGAATCAATTTCAAGTCAATTCCAGTCAATAAGAGACTACTTTGTATTGTTTATTTTAGGCTCATTACTTAATGTTAATCTAAACGATACATAAAAATCTCATCATTGTCTTGTAGCCTACTAACGATTATTTAATAATATAAAATAATTTAAAACTCGCTTAGATATAACATTTAACTGTTCTAAAATTAGGAAAAAACACAATAATAAAAAGCAATCCGTTGTTAGATCGTATTTATAATTAAACTGTTGGACTCGAGTGCAAGTGATCAATTATACATCACATCACATACTCATACATACACAATCAATACAACGCCTCCAGTCAATCTATCGACGCACAGAAATATTGTGTATGTACGTGTTAGAAATTTGTTAAGAGGATTAGATAACTCAAGCGGCATGTTGTGTTATTTCCTCCCACGCAAGATTGAATTGGATGTTCAAATGCAACTTCCTCTGAAATATTCTCACACTGGTCGTATTGTGAGATAAATCTTATTCTAACATTCTATGTCTGTCTTCTTATTTATCAGTTATCCTGGATTTTTATTTTATGCATGCCTGTTGGCAATTTTTGTATTTATCTATACATCAACAAACTAACAACCAAAAGACAAAGAAGAATGAAAGTAATATAGTAATGTGAATGAAATTAAATAAGTTGCGTACTAAACGCATGTGTAATTTCATCATTATATATCTGTGAGCCTTTATAATAATCTTCTCCCATGATAATTTTTATAATAAGTTGTTAAACATTATCCAGTAAAAGAAATAACGCAAGTCGGATATGTCATGGAAACAACGAAGAACATAAAACAAACATAAATTAATCCAGAACTATCACCTTAACCAGACAAGGTCACTGCCAATGGAACCGTAAAAAATGCTTACTCTACGAACAAAATGCATACGAAGTAATCTTCGTTCGTTACTGTATTAATTTATTACCTATAATTTTGGCGTTTATATCTTGCTTTATAAAATATGTCTCGAAGGACCATAAAAGATTTAAGGGCTGGGACGTTACTTTTACGTTAAAAATGAATACATAAATTATCATTGGTAAAGTAAATTAGCGTTGGATACATACAAACAAAATGAGTCTGCGCTCTGACTTAAAATGCCTTAATCTAGTATCAAAGTTACGAGAAATAAACCACAGGGAAAAAAATAATAATTAAGCGAGTTCTTTAGAAGCAACGAGAAGCATGAGGGGACTCAAACAAAATCAATAGTATACTCGTTTCTCTTATTATTCTGGTAATACTTTGTTAATACTTTTACTTCAGGTAACACTGCGATTGTTTTGGATGGTTTTCTATAAAACATAGTCATCGTGTATACAGAACGTGTCAGTGATATCCTTCAACAATCCCCCTATACACTAGTATACGAATAACCGAATGTAAAGTAAAACCAACATTGCCATTGTTAAATTAGACGCACTGTTTGTCAGATTATTCACATATAACAGCTATGTACTGGTATAAAATACCACACTCAAATCTCCAATACTATACAAGATACCAGTGAGATTTAACATTTTATGTTGTACTAGGTAGTACAAGTGTTACATTTTGAATGCTATAATTAAATGTACAATTGCACACATACCAGGTACAATGTTAGAGAGGGTTGATGGGTTTACCGAAATAACACACGCCTACGTAAGCGCGTTCGCAAAAAAATGAATAGAGATTTCTTAAAGCGTCTGAATTCGTACGGGATACCCGTCAAGCATAAATATTATTCTCAAATTTTACCTGATCTACCTGGCGTTAAATGATCAGGTGTATGTGTTTTACGATAGCGTTTGAATCAATAATATTTAAAATCTGTAATACTGAATAATTTAGTAATATCTCAATACATAAGTAGTACTAACTCTGATATAAAGGATTGTAATGACATTAATCGGAAAAAACGCGACTTAACTTTAACTCAAGTAACCAATTATAATTGCAATAATTATCTAATCCTTAAGTATATAAACTTTATTTCTTACTTTATTTCTTTGTGTGGAATATATTGGCTTTATAAAATAGGTTATGAAAATAATAACATATAGCCAAGAAGTATAAAAAATAAATATAATTCTCTTTACATAAACAATATTCAGCCAAATTTAACTGAAGGTGAGAAAATTGGACATGTATGATTACAAAGGACCCCATCCATACAAATTGTGTCAGCTCACTCGGCACTAAAGCCTTCTGATATAAGAAATCAAAACATTATTGGATTGTAATGCGTCAAATAATAGTTATATTATCGTTTAAATAAATATTTACTTTAACTATATTATGAAATTTATAATTCTTCAAGATAACGGCCTAAAAAAATTACATATGTTTAGGGTAAACGTATAAAAAATTTTCAAATTATATATATTGGGGAATCATGCTTTTTTAATTGAGCGACAAATACGTTCACGCATTTTACTATAATAATAATAATTATATATCCCAGTAACATGGTAACTGGGATATTATTTTACAGAAATACAACTTTTTCGGTTACGATGTCCGAGGTTATTGTCATCCCTAGGTCTTACCACCCATGCGCGATGCTCCGACGTAGGGTTGCCAAATAATCAACATTCGTCTTAATTCTCCGACCATTTTATATGACTTTTGATAAAACAAAAAATCTCCTCATATTATTCTCGTAAACCAAACGATAATTTTAAATTGTTATTATGCAATTATTTTATGCTAGTTTTAAAAATGTTTTCTGTTTTCTTTCGATCTGGCAACCCTAATCCAACGTTAGGCTGCACACACAGCTTCACACCGGCTACTACAGTGCAATTACATTTGCTCCAATATAGTTTTGCACAAATATTACCACATGTAATGAAACCTTTGAAGCCAACGATGCTTTATGAGCAATAGCTTATATTCTACATATATTCTATTTTATCAGTAAATACCAGTAACACCTTTGAAATCACTGATAAGCATAAATAGAAAGCTAACATGATAACAGTTTAATTTAAGACTCGCTATATTTAACAATCACATTTTCTAGTAGTGTGAGTGAGATGGAACGCAATATCACTGGAGTTGGCATGGGGACAAAATAAATGCTGCCTTGACTACGATACTAAAAAGTGATAATGCAGAAGATAGCCAAGAGAAACTCTGTCTCGTCTACTGAGGTCTGCTTTGCGCATCTTTAATTTTTCAAAGCTATATGCGCATTAAAATAATTATCACTTGATTAAACGAAAGAAAATACCGTAAGGACATCGACACACTTGAAAGTTCCTCATAATGTTCCTGAAAATATGCGATGACCGCGAATTCGCACTTGGTCAGTTCGATAGATTTTGGCTTCGAACTCTTAGTATATTAGAAGATCCTGGTCATATAAGTAGTATTTCTTGCCCCCGTTATAGAATCTACCATAAAACATTGTTACTTGTCACGTCCTGACGGGTTCGTACGTCGTATAACGTCGAAATAGTTTAAGTAGTGTGATGGGCCTATCGTCGAGCCTCCGGTGCGCTTTCGCTAGGGGTAGAGTAATGTAGCAGCTATGTGAGGTACATCACAGAGATGTTGCACTGTTGAAAACACATTCAAACACTAATAAAGAGAGAATATGAATATGAAATGAATGAATATGAATATGAAGAGAATATGAAGATATGCTGGTTCACGAGTCTTCCTAAACTCTACACCTTTCTGAAATCAATCATGCGTCAACTATACGATACCTGACTTAGTTAATATTTTTAGCAGCGATCAGTCTGAAGCTTTATATTGTATAGCTATTATTATTGTATTGGACTGGATTCGCGACTGATAGAAGCAACTATTGTTCGTTTATGATATCTTAATTGTGTATGACCAACGTTAATCCCAGTGCGTGGATGTGTGTGAATATTTATTATTCAAGGCACTTGTTAAATTAATACACGGTTGGCTTGTTTATATGTAAATTGCTAGTATTACTCGGTTGAAACATCCAAATTACGTTAATTACGGTAATGCCTAATTAGAATTAGAAATTCGCGGAATTAATATGACGCCCTTTTGCTGTTTCTAAAGTACACATAAATGTAATTAAAACAAGACTGCGAAAATGGTATAGAGAAGGGGAGAAAAAAATAATGGATACCCCGGCATTCCCACTCCAAGGATGGCCAAGTGTATATTTTTCTCACACGAAGATGGACGAGATACAATCCTGCACTTCTAATTTCATAGACGAAAAAAAAATAATTATCATTTCGATGAAGTACAACATTGTGATGAAACCTGCACTTTTACGAGTTCCTCCGCAATGTACTCAAAAGTGTATGGCAAATTCAATGCCACCGTGAATGGATAGTGAAAATAATTGAAATTAAGTTAAAAGGTTAAAAGGCCAAGTGAGCTCTAAAGCCTTTGGGCTTGGACTAAAACACGGACGGAGCTGTTTACACGCGTGATGAGAACCCATTTTTTTATGTTCGTGTGATCTTATTCGTAAATGATCTAAACATAGTTTAGTTAGATGTATATACATATATCGAAACGTCTAAGAAACACCATTATCCGTGTTTATTCCGCTCCGAAAAGGGATCTCGTTATATTCGTTTGAGCCTTTCTTCGCGATGTTATAAAATTTCGCAAGCGAGCGCTTAGCACCGAATTGGGCGCGCGTTACACAATCTGTTTAACCTTGCTCACACACGTGAACATCATTTGACACACATACATACGTCGACATAAGAATTGATTATTTGAATTCTTAGGGGTAACCGCCATCTTTCTATTCTACGTCCGCTTCTAGGAAACTTTCGACCATCGTTTACAATGTTTATCTCAACATTCAAGTCGAATCAAAATCGATTTTATTTATCGATTTTATAGATTAATTATCTAAAGAATGATGTTTGAATGTTCCTTAAACTGGATATTTATGATGTTTGACAAAATGTAAGGTGAAGATCGGGTCTTAGGTCGCGACGTTACATAATTAATATATCAAACAGCAACGACCCGACGTATAATGTTATTAATTTAATATAATTTATGGTATTCAATTAATGTATTAATTGGGTTAAAAATTAAAGATTTTTACTTTAATATAAACTATATTAAATTGTCTGCTTTAGTGCACTAGATCTTCGATCACATCTGTAACTGATCCGTAACTGTCCGGTCAAAACTACCAACCTCAATTAAATGACTGCTAACACATAGCACTGAACCCAGGACCGTTTCTCTAACTTCTCTCATATCTATGATATATCATGGATATCATGATATGATACTCTTAACATTTATATCCGAAATCCAAACTTAAATTACTTCTTAAATACCTGTTCTGAGAGGGCTATACCTAAATATAATAATTGTGTACTATTTCAATGCCCCTACACTATCCTGCTACCGCTGGACGTTATCAACGATTACATGGAATAATCAATATAGAATTAACCGATAAGATCAGCTCCTTGTCAAACTAGTATGCGTGTCTCGGAATCGCTACTAACGGTAAAAAATACCAATATATATAATGGTGACTACATCACCATAGAATTGTCTGCATTAGACCGAGGCCTCATTAGTGCGTTGCGTCGCGTCGTCGCAACGGAACAACGCATTGTATGCCACACGTGCGTTGCGCTGACGCTGTGACAACACAACGCAAGAGGGTATGCACGCCGTCGCAGCTGCATCTCAGTTCAGTAAAAAGTGTCGTTACGCTCGTCTAGCTTCGTCCTCTAGCAATGGATCACCGTCCGTCTTCGCAGCGGAGCTCCGACAACGCAGCGCATCACCCTCCCCCCCGCTTCGTCTCTTGTCCGTCGATCCGTTGTTACGTCGCGCGCGACGACGCAACGCAACGCAACGCAACGTTTTGCACTAATGGGACCTCGCTCTTACGGGTGACCTGGATTTCAAAAACCAGGACTCAACAAACACTCACGACCCGAGAACAAGCATTTTTCTATCACGTATTTAAAGACGTCATTCGTTATGTTAATCTGACTCGTATTAGAGAATTTATGTGGCTTCTGTGGGACTCACAAAGTCCACATTGGCAATCATCAACGTTATGATGTGTCGTAGACTGACAATAAATGGCCTGGTGGTCCTCCTTACCCACACAAAGACAATGTATTTTTTTTTTTACATACAGTTAATGCTTAAATACAATCCCAACTGATGTTAAGTGATGAATTAGTAGATCAGTCATCGGATGGTAACGGACCACCAAGCAAAAAATCATGAATCCTGCTTTTTAACGAGCTTCCGATACGAATTATGGTTGATTAAAATTAATAATCTATACTAATGGATGCTAGGTAGCATGGGAGGTAAAGTACCACTAAGTAAAGCATATAGTCTATACTATAATATATAATCCACATTATAAAGAGAATGCGAATATTTTGTGTTTTTGTGTATGCGGAGGATAATCTCCGTAACCACGGCATCTATTTGATAAATTATTTTACCAATTAAAATAGAAATATGGAAAAAATTATATGACCTATATGTATTGTTTTTTATCACTTAGAGATTAGCATGGTTTATTCCTACGTAATGTCTACTAAGATCGATAATTATTCAAATGGAACTGTCCACTACGAGTAGTCATTAATCTGAAGTGGAGTAGTTATTACTCACTAGCCTCCGCGCCGCCGTCACTTCGCCCCGCACCATCTAATATTCATTATTTCTGTTACTAAACTTAGTCAAGCGTGCTGGATACTAGGTATTGATCGTCCATATCACCCGCTGCTTATAATAGTTTTGTTCGTTAATTTACTGTGTACTAATGCACGGATGGTCTGAGTAATCAGGTAGACAAGGCTTAATTAAACACGTCAATAGATTAAGAATAGTGTTTACTAGAAAATTAAATAAATTAAACAATTCATTTAAAACAATGTTTATATTTGACATAAAATAAAAACGCGTAAGTAATCACCTTATTTTTAAATCGTTTCGATAACATTTTATTTTCATATTGAACACATTTAGCCTAGTTGACGACAATTGACTGAAACATGGCTTTGAAATGTTTTGTTGGCACATGTTTGATTTATATTTTAGCATGTATGAGCCTGTGAACAATAGGCAATTGAAAACACGCAATATGTATAAGAGAGGAACATGACCGCTAAGGCAAAAATAAAAATAACATAGTGCATGTGTTAGAGTGAAACAGGTGGCCAAGACTCAAATACATTGTCTGGTACAATATGGCTAGACGTCTATGCTAAATAACATTAATTATTCGATATTCGACCTAAGTCTAGGACATTCTTAATCTTGGTAATAATTTCAAAGGTCAGTTGAACAACAATTCAAAGTCGCTCAAATGACTTATCAAACTTGTGTCGAATATTATTCTAGCCTATTGCCTATATTTAAACAAATCTGCTTTTAATTCGCACAAGGTTGCCCTGGTCTTCGTGCCTTGACTTCGTTTATAATACGCCACTGACCATTTATGATTAAATAACCTAATGGACTTGGCTTCAGGTTGAAATGTATACTTTTTTAATGTTCAAAAGCTTATTTGTCTTTGAGTAATGGTCCACTACAGAGCGCAGGTGCCTGTTCGAACGGCGGGCGTCCTGGCAAGTGGTATACCCCGACAGATCTTTTAGAAACCCCCCAGTCACTAAAATGTTGTAGACATCAATCTACACCGGAGCAGTATACCGGCACACGCTTAGCTATCCCAACTATCACCAGAGATGTTCTGCAGTCGAACCGTAATGGTTGGTAACCTATATCTGACTATTTCGACCATCCAAGCTAATGACGTAATCATTGTTTATCAGTCAATCTTCATAATTCCAATAGACATTTGAGAATCGACCGTTTAAATGCTGTTACATAAGCTGATGTAACGCAACGTATCGAAGGACGCAATAGATTGAGTTGTATGATCTAGATTAGATACAAGAACGACATTTGTACTAATAAAAACTCTCCTGTTCGTTAGGGATAGTTCAATAAAAAATCTAGAAACTTCCAGGTGATACAGAATCTTTAGGAATATTTGGTATGAAGTTAAATTATTCTTATGAACAAGATGGCCCAAATGTTTCAACGCCAGTCTCAGGCACAGGGACTAAGTTCGAATTTTGGACCCACCTTTAATTTTTCACTTACTTGCGGCTTAAAAACTAATTATTACTTGCTTCTGTGAAGAAAATATCGAGGCCAGCGTACGATGGTTAAAGTGTGATTTCAACATACAGTTAAGACTGCCAGACGGCCGCGGTCTCCCTTGTTTATTTTAGACAAATTTTATCAACACGGTTACTGATGACCGCTAACCACACGAAGTCTCCTAGCATCAAATGTGCACTCAACCAGAACCTTGAGTTTGATGCACGAAACATAATCCACAAACATCACATGATAGTTTGTGGCAAAGATTTGGTAGCGAACGTTCACAGAATATGTGAGTTGCGGCAAATATTAGTACTTAGCACTATTATAGTTAGTACTGGGATATATCACTATCAGTTAGACATGTCAAGAAGCAGAAAATGTAACCTAATATAAATAAATAGTAATTAGATACCTTTGTTTATTATTTATCACGCTTTACCACCTGAGATTACTTCTTTAGTTACCCTCAGGTTGAACTGACTTAGGAATTGTAAAAATAAATCAAGTATTCTCCGAGGCACACTGCATAATTTTGATCTTTAACAGTCTAATGGCATGGCGCAACGTGTTAAATCCGTATATCCGTACACTATCAGTTCAGATGGTGGTCAAGCATTGACTTATATAAATAACATTCGCAATATACACTGTTACACGACCGGCGAAGTGTGGGCTATCTGCAAACAAGGTAAGCCATAGGATATATTTTTAAATCAACCCCAAATGAGTGAACTTTTGTTACTATCTAAGCCATGTGATTGGAAAATCCACGATGGATTTAAAGTATACAGTAAATATCAGATTTTACGATACTGAACTTTAAGTTCGATCTAAAACCGTTTCTCATTCTGAGTTTTTTGGTAATTCACTTCTGCTGACAGTCCTTTTGCTTAGTAATACCAAACAAGTCTTTATATCTGTCTAGTAGCGATAGGCGAAGGATAATTTTAAAAACTGCTGCAAGGATTTTTACTATTGCAGCTAGAGTAATTTTCGAAGAAAATTTAATCGGAAATCTATACTACTATTATATAAAGCTGTAGTGTGTATCTGACTGTACATTCCATTTTTTTGTCCAGTAATTTCATCATATATATCTGTTTTTTGACTCACTGTCATCATTTTAAGAATTTTGAAATTTTTGTCTGTTTGTCTGTCTCTATCCGTTATAAGTCAAGAACGGTTTGATCGAAGTTAATGAAAATTTATACATATGTTGTGAGCACACGTGATGGCGCAGATGATATGATATATAAAATATGAGTAATTCTAATGATGTCTAATCAAGGCAAAACATATTTTTTTTGAATAATCATGTATTAATAAGTAATTGTTCAACCCGAACGAATTATAAGGGGGTCGCGAATCAAACATAATTTTTAACATTCATCATTAAAACTATATTGTAACGATTGTTTTGAGTACTGTTACTTGTTAGTCTTGAATATAAGAATCGTATTTTCCAATAGAACAAGGCCCAGTTAATAGTACTAGATCTAGATAGCAACAAAAAACCACGAGACTTCCATTAACATTAATTGTGTACATAAAATACCATATATCAAACATTAACATAAGTTCTGTTATTGGGGTCAAATAATAACACAGTTAACAGCACAGTTTCTAGGTTACGATAGTTATATGGATGGAACAAGCGCCTCCGTCTGTACATTCAATTAGGGCCTAACGAACGCTTTCATACAGTCGGCCAAGGTCAAGCGGGGTGAGACAACTTTCCTGATGTCTATACAGTTTCCGGGAAAAATGTCGCCTGTGAGCTTGCTTATTAAGTGTCTCTTTAACATTCCAAACAACGCAGGATAAACATTGCACGTGTCATATATTATCCTATTAAACGGAGGAAAAGTTACTTTCGGCAATACACAAATCATTTATTTACAGGATTGAAAACATTCACCGAGAACGATTTTTAAGTGGATTGAAGAAGACGGCTATCTGTCTTGTGATTCAGAGAGGGATTTAAAAAATCATAATTCTTATATTTAGTATAAGAATTTCATTCAAAGCGGTCGATAAAAGTATTGCTTTTGATATAACATAAAAACTTTGTTTACATTTAACGTAGGCGGAGTGACGACTTTCGAGCCAGTTGGTAGGCTGGTTGGCTGATGTAGACATTTATATGACAGGTATTGATATGCTTTCATAAGACCCGCATCACAGAGAATCCTAGTGCGGAGGTATGAAGGTGTGAACGTTTATATAACAATGCCAAATTACAATTTAAATAAACATGAACCAACATGATGACGCTTTATAAATAATTCTCATACATCATAAGCAGTGACGTGGCACGCTGCCAATGGAAAAATGTTCACAAATTGATAATTCAGGCTGATGACAAAACCGGCTACATCTGTTGCGTACTATCATTAATTAATTCTATTTTTATAAAAGTATAAAAAAAAACATAATTTGTCTGGTAAATCAAAAATATTAAATAGAGGTTTAGTGATAAGGTCAGTCAGTCGGCACTTCTAAAACCTAAAACCAAATACAATTGAGGAAATAACTACAGTGTAAATTCCTTTAAGAAAAATATATACGAGTCTGCTAGCTTAGATTGTACACACAGACCAGCTTGTTAAAATGGAGAGAGTAATTGGTACATGTGTTTACATAGATATATATATATATATGCCTCAGTTAATCATTTTGTACAATCTACAAAAAATTGTCGCCAACTCAATATTTTCGATAGCGTTCGCTAGATGAGGCATGATTGCCTCTCATAATTTACGAGCACGGCATAGGTAATAACTACTTAATAATACAGTTTCTTTAAAATTTTGACGCGAGGATTAGTTTGTTGAAATTGTTATATGTTGTTTATAATTAATCTACTTTAAAGCGACTTAGTAAGCTGGTGGTTGTTTATTAGCCTATATTTATGTATGAAAAGCAAATATTTTACTGATGTCAAAATAACACCTCTGACTCCACGAACCGACCTTTCCTGACTCTGCTTACCGAGCGAGGGCCCGGGTTCGATTCCCGGCCGGGGCAGATATTTATGTGACAGATAAATGTTTGTTCTCGGGTCATGGGTGTTTATAATGTCATATTTGTGTACGTCTATAGCACCTGCAACACAGGGAATCCTAGTGCGGGGGTGTGAGTGTGTAAACGTTTATTTATTTATTTAAAAGAATCCGTTGGGAAAAATATATATTTAATCTAATTATTTTTGTGTAAAAACAAATATATGTATTTGTTATTCGTAAGCAACGCCTTACGTTTAAATTAATCTTATTTTAGTTTATTTGCACCTTTAATAATTATTATAAGACAAAATTGTAAAATATAAACTGGACCGCAAAGAAAGGGGTCGGTTAGAAAATCTTCAATATCTTCAAAAGTACCTGACCTAACTTTATGAAATAAAAACTAAGTTAATGAATATTTTAATGTGCTTAAATAAAAATAAAAAATAAATCTTTTTTCTATGTTATAAGCCGACAAATGAGTGGTCACCGTCGCCCTTGGTCATCTAAGCTATCACTGATGCGTAGTCGGCCAGTAAATGAAAAAAAGAAGTTTTACGACATGAAATTCATGTTTGTCTAAACCATTTTAAATGCTGCTGACATATTTTACTATATATACCTTTGAATCTTTAAGTTAAAATTTAATTTAATAACTCTGTAAATTATGTGGAAAGCTACACCCCATTACACTATAAGTTCAGTATTTCCGTGATTTTGTGTAATTAACTTTTTACACAATAAGGGCAAATAAAATTTATTTATTTCAGTTGAAACGAGCATAAAGTATTTTATCTTAATGACCAGCAAACAAATAGTCGGGCGACATTATAATAAGGTCAGTGACTCCCTTGGACATCGGTAACATAAAACACCAACGAGCAACGAGTTACCAGCCAAGATGAAAATGATTCACTTGCTTGTTAACTAACTACATCTGAACTATGCAACACAATATTTCTAGGTTGATTTCAAAACAAAGAATAGCTAGCCATTCAAATAATTGATTCTTACCGCGTATCCATCGTTGGAATCAATTTAGCACAACATAAACCAGCCTCCAACAAATGATAATAATAACGGATAACAGGGCAATCAGCTAGAAATGTACAAAGGCCATTACACTAAAACACATTGTACATTAGAAGATTTCCTTTTATATTCACACGAATCAACCATCTTAGTTTTTACATCTATACATATAATAAAATTCTAACTGATCGCTTTCTGTACAGTAATACTACTATAGGTGCCTATATTAATAATAGTGCAATAGAACCCAAAACAATAGTTTTTAGAATGTACGTGTGTTTGTCTATGCGTTTGTTACGGCTTATCAGATTTAGTTAGGATTTTCACAAATGAATTGCAGTAAGCCTCACATAATATTTACAGTTCGTTTCATTTCAAACTGTTCATAAACAAAAAAGTTATAAACTAATTTATAATAATGTAATTACTATTTCTTATCGTTAGACGTAGTTTTTCCGAAGCGAAGCTTGAGCAGTTTGCTAGTTGATAATAAAAAGAAGAAAACCGTGTTCGGTGTGTACCGTGTAGTGTGAGCAATTATCAGGCTCAAACTTAGGTTGCTTTCTAGTTGCAGCAAAATAACCTGTTAAGTCAGTTCTCCGGTATTCCCCAGTTTTTATGAGTCATTGTCTTCAATTATAAAGGTCTGGTCATAGCCGTAAAGGTCTTAAAATGCCTTTCTAAACTGTGTGGGTGTGTTTAAAGGTAACACAAAACACAATGCCCACGTAGCAATGGTTTAGACATCGTGTAAGTCTACTTTAGGTCACAGGATAAAAAAAATTACAAAGATAAAGATATTTTGGTTGCAAATTACCCTTTCTGCTTTAACCATATTTTTTATAATTATAATACTATATGAAATAATGATGAAATCGCTGCCACACCTCAGCTGCCAATGTCGCCTCCAGGTACACACTAGGCCACAACCTGCTTCATTAACATTTGACAAACATTTTACAAACGTATTGTATAGCCAATCCTAGAGTGGTTCGAAATTTGACCTCAATGGCTTTTCCAGTTAGTCTTCACACATATAACCGTGATAACCATCTCCTACCCAATTTCACTTAAAAGTAGCTGTAAATTTTCTGAAATAATTGTAGTATACACAATGTGGTACTCTAGCTGCTGATTTCATATTTTATAAGATCGAGAAGTTTTAAAATTCGTTCCTGGCTTTGCAGAACTTTTAGTTTTATAAATACAAACTATTTATTTACTATGCGCGTGAACAAAATATAATAGTCGCAAATGCAACATATCATTTGTCCCGGTTTCAATAGGTAATTTTATAACGAAATACACAGTTATAAAATTATCGTGGGAATCAAACGCCCACACTTTGATAACGCGTGCCAGTGGATCTCATTAACCTTCAAGCATAAAATAAATAGTATCAGAAGAGTCATTTCAATACATACATGTATAATATATATACATTTAATTGATTACAATTTCTGTGAATGTAAAGTCAGTTTTATTCAACTGTTACAAGCTATAAACTTTTTGAAGCACACATGCGCGAAGTATTTAAGAAATCTTTACTTTTAACAATTACATTTTTTATTAGTAATTAAGGTTAATTTATGTATGTAGTTGTAATTGAGTAGCCTTATTCTTTGTATTTAGGCAATTTACTTAAAAACCATTCAACTTCTCAACGCGGAACTTTGTCAGGTGTCACAGAATGGTTTCGGATCTCCTCTCACTATGCCGAATGCGTATTTTGTCTTTTAATTTGTCTCAATTAACAATATTTTCAAAATTTCTTTTAGTCATTTTAAAATTATTAAATAATTTAATTTATGTAATCTTTTCAATATTGATACAATTTAAAATCCTTAAATTGTAAAAAAGGATAACAAAAAAAATTCATATTAAAACTTATACGAATGTATTAGGATTCATTTTAATCGATGGAAAATCTCACGAATAAAAATGGAGATTCTAAAGGAATATCTGATCCAAATTCCTTTGTATAGATTGGGAAAATCGGTTATTTTATAAATATTATAGCTTTTCTGCAGACTCCGCTCACTTCATTGAGTTTTCCATACTATCATAGTACCTGTCACCTAAAAAAGCGCTGGGCGACAGCGGAGAAAATGCTTCTTCTTCTTCATCTTCTAGGTTGTGGTTTCTCTAAATAAAACAACAAATAACAAGTATAAAACAAAGTCACTATTCGTGTAACCCTGTCTGTTTGTTAACTTCGTTCTACTAAACTAACGAGTGGAGTTTAATGCGGTTTTCACGTCCATTTTGGATTTGTTTTTCGATACATTTATAAATACATTCTCATAAAATGTATAAATAGTAGTGAAAAATCGGTGTTTTGGGATCAAGTTGTCGAAATTTCAAGAATTTGAATTCAAAGTCGCATTGTATATCTACAAAATACCTTTCTTCTTTAAAACAATAAACATCATAAGTAATTTTCCTTTTTTGTTCTATGATGTAATTTTTGTATTCGACTGTACAGTCGACTGACGGTCTGTGACGGACCAATAGCGCGACGGTATAAACTATTCCCCCGCCGCACCTCACCTCATACCACCAATTTGGCCGGTAAATTGCTGACTGCGCAGGTTTTTAGCCAGCGCTCTTTTTATATGACGGGACCTATACACATACCTCATTGGCCTCATTCAATTAACTCATGGTCGACATATTATGAAGGAAGCAGTGATTAATATTGTGCTACGTCATCGAATTGGTAACAAAATTTAAAGGCAGTGAAAATTTTCTATATAGCTTGTAGTTTGTAAGCTAAATTGAAAATGATCAGAGGACATAATTTGAACATATCTAATGAACAAGAAAAGTTAAAACATCTAGAATCTTTATGTCCTATAGGTGTCTTAATGTAATCTATAGCGTAAATAATGATTCTACCTATACTGTACTAGAAGTTTTTATGCCATAATTTTTAATTAAATTATGTGTTGTGGACAACTGTTACATTTTTGACTTTACCTGTTTTTAGGGTATAGTATCCTGTGTTTATTCGAGACCTTCAGACAACTTCACACCAAGTGAAATCATAATCATGTCAACAATTTTAGCAAAAAAAGTTAAATGTGTCTCACAGGAATCATGTCCTTATCTTAGGTGATAAGTGTTTTGACGCTCATAAACTAACTTTTAGCAAAACGTCTCGCCGATCGGTTCTTCCATTGGGATGAGAAAGACGGACCAAAACAGCAAACCCAATTTTCAACAACATTTAAATTTCGGTTTTGCGCGCCGCGATCAGTGTGATGATAATCATATTATCACGGCCGTTGGTGATAAATGACAAACCGAGTGACGCGTGACTGATCGAAATAGAACAAGTAAGGATTTCGCAATTTTTTGAAACTAAAATTTATAAAAACTTACAGTGAACATAATATTTTTAATTTTCAATACAATATTGATGAGCAGGAAGAGACAATTTTTTTTACAGAAAATTCAAATCTTTATAAAGAGTTTGTTTGTTTGTTATGTACAAAGGAAGCTTTTAATTTTTTAATTCAAAATTTAATAAATTTCATATTAATTGGTTCTGAAAAGTGCATATCGCTGGTGTTAGCCGGAGAGTTGACTTTTTCTTGCGGTCGCTGAGAAGGCTTTAAAATATCTTGCCTTTCAGAAGTTAAAATTCATTAGCTCACACATTAATCCAGGTTGGATTAATAGTCTATACTGAACTACTGAATAAACTTGTTCGCTACCAAACCTTGTCTACTCGCTATTTGTATATCTTCGGAATCAAAGTGTTCCATAGTCAAACGGATTATGTTTATTAATTTATGTATCCCTTCATTGTTTATACAATGGGCGGACTTAATGCCTGGGGGCATTCTTTACCAGTCACCCCTTCATGCAAGAAATATTATAAATATATATATATAAAACATATGCACATATATAAAGTACTATTATAAATCAATAAATAATCTTAAATATACAATTTTATATTTAATATATGCAGTTGATTATAAAAATTACACAATTTATATTATAATTGACAGTTACAAAAATTGGTATCACTGTTGTCCCAAATGGCGTTCATTCGAAATTTTTAAACATATTCGTATTTCTTTCCTGTGTGTTCATGTGCTCAGGTTAACAGTTCCAGAGTAGTATGATAAGTAAATAAATCCTGAATATCTATCACCAAATCTGTTTAATCATACGGCCATTTCTTGAAAGGGATTTATATATTAAGTCATTCCATGTGTCAGAGGTCTTCTTATATGCGACGAATACAGACTAAAACCATTGTAATTGTGTGTGTGTGTTTTTGCTACTTATTAATGATTGAGGTATATTCACGAAGGGAACATAAAATATACCTAAATATTCAATAATTCGTAGTGTAACAGTAGTTATAGAGTATAATTACTTCAATATTCCCGCGAAATCCAAATTTTCTTTCCTTATCATAAATTGCAGGTATGTTGTAAGTCGTATGATGGTCAAAATGCGATTCGCTTGTTTCTTATCGTCTTACATTTACTAAACATCGCAGGGCTAATCAATAATGCTTTCGAAATTATTTCTTGGGATCAAATGATTTTCAGTAAACAGTTCAATCATTTTCGCTCTTATATTAAGATGTTATGGAATTTTCAGATCCTGATATTATTAATCCTGATTAACGTTCATTAGTGACTCTTGTTTGAGGTCGCTAGGCTCTGTGCCACACTGTTTAATCCCGACGGTATTCGTGGCTCGTGTCAGAGTTCTTTACATACATACTGGGCACCGGCGTTTTAATACCAACAAGTCCTACGTGAACAGTTATCCAGTTTCTTCTTGACCGTCAAAGTGTCCATAATACTTTAGGTGTGACAGTTGTACATCGGCGGCGACGAATACTCAATACCAGGTGGCATGTCTACACATTTGCCGGCTATTGACATAAACATTTAGTACGTAACTAACCTTCTGAGTCTCAGTTATCCATGCTCAAATAGATTTATTGAAATAAGGAACTTGTCTCCTCTTGCCATTGTCTCAAATTGTAAAACGTTATATATTTGGCGTTCAATTAATATTAACAAAATATTATGCTTTAATGTCAGTAGATACTAGTTTTTATTACGCTATTCTTAAACCGGTTGAATGATTTGTTTTACAGATCTGAATAACCTTCAATATGAAAATAGGTAGGTACTTATTTTTATATTCAGGAGAAAACTATAGAAATACAATTGTTAAACTTAAATTTAAATATCATTTTATTTTACTTCAAGTAAAAAAATACCTAAGTACACTACACAGTTCGTTCCTAATAAGAACAGTG
>DWPT01000762.1:0-21739 GCA_018251895.1 Agathymus mariae mariae
ATTGTTCGTGGTGTCGTCGTGTTTAGGATCCCTATTTCTATGCCCTCACATCAATGTACGTCTAATACAGCAAGGGGGCAACGACAGAAATGGTCTTGGATATGGATTATAGATAGTATACTGAGTATTACATATATAGTATGAAGGGATTTTCCAAGCCTGTCGCAAGCCAGGCCTACTACATTGAATTACGTATTAAATTTGTTTAAAAAGTATATTTCTCAATTTTTTAAGGTGGTATACATTGATGTGGTCCATAGAGAGAACTGTAAACATAAACGGTACTGACATTTTATGTATTTATTACCGATAACATACTTTAATCAAATTTCATGGATTTGTGATAAATAATTTCTTCTTACCTTCTCTTTTCTTGGCCAACAATGCATCAGTGATACCTTTAACCTTGCTGATGTCCATGGGCAATTGTGACCACTTGCCATCAGGTGGCTCATCAGCTCGTTTGTCGGTTATTATTATACATAAAAAATAAATGTAAAAATATTTTGAAAATGTGCATTAATTATTGAAAAAAAAAAAAACTTACGTAAAGGAGCGTTGATGTGATCTATAGATGCAATTGTATGCACATTCCTTAAATGCGATAAATTAGCGAGCACTGATTGGGCCTTTGCATTTCTAAGCATTGGACCGTCAATATTGTGCACTAGTAAAAATAACTGCGTATTTGTGGCAGATAATTGAGAATCAATTAAATTGATAACATCTCCAATATTTGACGGTACCGTAGAATTCTCTAAAAGATCTATGACAATTGTTTCCAAAACATTCTTAATAGTCAGACTAGGAAAGAACCCATTAATAACAACACATGGCATATCACCAAGTTTCTGCATTTGAAACTCGTGTATAACTGAGCGCTTGGATCCTACACCATAAATTATAATATTAAAATCTTCACTAAGCAGATAAAGCCATTTATTGAAAATATGTTCATATGACTGAACAAGATTTAATATTTTATTTCTATGCTCTGTTGATACGTAAGCTGAAGCCTCTTTCATATTATCAGATAGATGAAAATTTTTAAGTCTTGCTAGAGTATGATCTGAAGTCGTAATCTGGAAAATATTAGATTTACTTAACATAAATCATCCACACTCTAGGATTGATTGTGCATGGACATGCAAAAATATCGTTGACCCGAGAAAAAATATTCTCCTGTCCCATAAATGTCTGTCCAGGATGGGAATCAAACCCGGGACCCCTCACTCAGCAAACAGGGTCACTAACAACTATACTATGGGCTCATTAAATATGTATATAAAACAAAAAAAAAATGTTTAACAAAACTAAAGTAATATTATTATTAAATATTAAATGGGTAAGTTACCTTTTTTGATGAATGCATAGCAAAATAATTATCAGGTGTGACAAAAAATTCAGATTCCTTCTTTTTCATATCATTATCTTTACTTTTAACAATGATTCTCTGTTTAATCATTTTCTTTGGAAGCACTTGTTCTTCTTTTTTATCTTGATCTTCCATGGAATCATCTCCAGTAGTGGAAGACTCGCTCTACAATATATCAAAGAGTTATATCCCACATTTTACCAAGTAACAGAAATTATAAGCATTAAAAATATTGAAATTTGAGCACGGCAGGTTTATACATATTACACATACTAAAATATTTGGGTATATTTTCAATCTTAAAATCCTTTATGGCTACCCTTTTGGGCTTTGTATGATTATAATAAAACATTATGCATTGTATGATTATAATGAAAAATTATGCATCATAAAAACCAACCTCTTCCTCACTTTTATCAGGAATAAAATCACTACTACTCTCTGAGAAGTCACTTGCACTATCACTTTCTACTTCTCTAATAATCCCTGAAAAACATCAGTATCATCATTTGAATTGTAAACTTATTTTATGTAATTATAAATGTCAAATATTTTTTGTAATATAGATTTTTTGAAGTTAACATTACTTAATAAAGTGAATATAACTTGCTTATAAAAAAAAAACTGCTTTACTAAGTATACAAGGTGTGCATTGTAAACCAAATTTTAATATTATGAATTACCATCGAAAGCCCTGTCAATAATTGCATTATATATACAATATGTGTTCTTCTTCACACTCAAAAGTAATGTGTTTAAGAAAGCTGTAATGTGTAATGTAAAATAGCAATGTTAATAGTAATATTTATCTTATTTTACTTTATAAAATAGGACAAACAAGTACAACAAAAGCAATTGTCCATTTAAGTTGTTAACTGTGATCAGAGCCTATCATGCTAGCCATCCAACACTTTTACAATAATATGCAAAAGTTTCAAATATGGAGATTTTCCACCATGTCTTTCTACGATTAAATGATGATTAAATTTAAATACACATATAATTGTGAAAATTGACATGTGATGCAAGATTTATACCTAGGTCCCTCGAATGACATACTGACTTTCAGATTAGCTAACATTGCTCTATTTAATCAATTAGATTAACCAAATGCAACATAGACCAACCAACCATTCACCAATAATTTATAGTTCTCAGCAATTACCACATACTTTTCTTAATAACATTAGCTACATGTCTAGGTGTAGCTTCTGAGAATTTAAGTAAAAAAGTTTGATTTTTCTTGGGAGTCTTCATGGGGGACCCAGCTGCAATCGGTGAATTGGTCACTGCTGATCTGACTTTATTCTGCAAATCAAGTTTAGTATGCCTTGATTTAAACTTATATATGTCTTGACCACCAACATCGTCTTGGCCAAATAGAGCTGAAACAATAATAATTACTCACATAATATAAATATTGAAAATATTTTTGATTTTATTGTTATATTAATAATATATACACATAATATTAATTAATTAAGCCTGTTCCATTTAAATCGGGACTCGACTAATAATAATAAAAAAATCAGTAAGCAATATACCAAGACTAAAGTGGACTTAAGACTAAAAAACTTAGTCCCAAAAGCCAAAGAGATACAGGTGTGAAGAAAAATGTGATGTAATCACAAATATTATCACAAGGCTGTAAATGGATCTAACCCGAATGTGACAAAAAATAAATACTATAGACGAGTCTTAACATTAAACTTATCCAATTTATCCAATTTTGATGGCACTGAATTTATAATTTATAAATCAAATATGTAAAACATTTTTGTCTTGATAAAGTTAATTAGTTATTGTTTAGTATTATTGGAATCTCATAACTGTGTCATGAATTAAGATTTCCGGTAACTCCGATAATGAAATGTACTTGAACAAATTGCATTGGATCTTAAGACACTGTAAGCGAGTGCATAAGGTTTTAGAATGCCATTGTGAGCAACAAGTCTATGCTTATTATTAAAATTAAATTACATGCAGAATTTGATTTAAAAATAAAATAATATTAGATTTGACTTTGAAAATATTTATAACATTTTCATATACCAACTGCAATGTTATGTGGCCACAAAATTACATCTAAATGAGATTATTGATATATATTTACCTGTGGGCTTTTGTGAACACTCTGCCATAGTGACATCTTCATTATAATCATCATTGTCGTCGTCCTGACAGCTACTATTGTTTAACTTGCTGTTCCGTTTACTTGACACGGTTTGGAGGAATTCTCCATACTTTTTTGGTTTATTGCGAGTTCTGGTAGTACGTCTAATTATATCTGGTTCATTTTGATTTGTTAATTTATGATCTGAAAATAAAATACAAATGGGATTGATACTTATTAGATTAATACATAATAATAAGTTGGTTTGTACAAACCTAAATTATTTTCTGGCAAATATTGCTCCAGATATTCACTCATTGTTGATCAAATAATAAATAAATTTAAATAAAATAATCCTTGAAGTATATTAACAAAACTACTACTTTCTTTACTTTCCTTAGCTTGATCTGCCGCCACCGGTATTTTGAATCGAAATTGATTTAAATATTTTCACAGAGTATTTAATAATTACATAAAATATAGCTACTGAATATTTCATTATACAAATACCATAGTACATATCATAATACCTTAGACCATCCGTCATTAGATTCAATGGATTCTTTCTATACACTGTGACTGTCATAGAGTAAATATGTATAAGAGCATGGAATTGCAATGAATATGTGAATAAGTAAGAGTGAGTCCATTTACAATGCTGCACACACCATGCCGTGCCAACAACAACACTAAGTTGTTGCATCATGGTCTTGCATAGCTTTCGGTCATATAATTATTAAAGAATCTGTAACTACTTAACCTGAAAACAATATTTAAATACTCTGTGTAACTGCCACTGCGTATTATAAGCAGTGCTGCTAATAAAAAAATTTTGATTCCCCGCACACTTCTGGTCAATTACCCAAAATTACTTGCTTCTTTTAATTAATTCCCCAAAAATTCTCTGATATAATATTATTGGAATAAATACATTGTTTTATACGTATTTGAGTGGTGTTGTCACTCAAAATGATGCAAGTATTGTCGAGCTGTGTTTGCTAAGTCAGAACGTGATTATTTAGTTGTAAGTATTACATAACATGAAATAGATTTATCCTATCAAAAATTGATCTGGATTCCCCAAAATTCCTCGATTTTTGTGATTCCCCGTTCTCTTCCCGCACTATACCACAATTCCCCGCAAATCGGGGATTTTCCCCACGATTGACAGCACTAATAATATGTGATATACAAATTATATTGTTATAAATTAAAAATGTATCAGTAAATTTAATTAACAGGAATTAATTCATCCTCATTCACTTTGTTCGGTAGTACATCAAAAACATTAGTGGCTTTGTTGCGTTAAAAAAACGTCAAGTATATATTCTAATTAATTTGCACATAATCTTCTGTATTGCTAGGTGCTACGGTAATTTTTTCTCCATATTTGTAGTAAGTACTGGTATTTTAATGATTAATTAGTAATATTTGCTGTATAAATCAATGAAATCGACGCCAATGACGCTTCATTTTAATCCGAATAGAAAATTATTCGTCAGTGAGAGTATATTTTTCTATTTATTTAATAAATTTGGTAGTTTTCAAATGGAACTCAAAAAAAAAGGAAGCTGAAGTGTATTTTATGTATAACTAACACATTTTATATAAATACGTAATACCTATAATTTTGTGTGATAAATTAATTTAGAAATGTAAGAAAATCTTTTTACTGAATAAATCATTACAGAAAATATAATTTGTTTCTACATGTTTACTTAGCACTCAAGTACTATTGAGTGATATAGGTGTTGTGATGAACAGATAAATATTAAAAAAACTATAGGATATGGATGAGCGACTGAAGTAAACTAATAAAAATTTAAGTAATCCAAAAGTTTGCGATAAACAAGTTTTGTAAAATATTTTATTTTATAAAATCGGAATTTGATATTTAGGTACGCAGTAATTTTAACAAATAAGTTTAAAAGGAGATAAAGCTTTTATATATGTACGAATGTACCCAATTTTATACAAATTGTTTATATTAAAAAAGAATAGATTTAGTAAGACAAATATTAATTATTAAAACCCAAAAGAAACAATAATAATCGGATTTCATAATCAAGGTTCTGACAAAAAAAAGCAAAAATTTCTATTATATTCTATAATGCGATCGTAAACTTTTATAACAAAATTACTTACTGCGTGTCACATCATATTTTATTACGTGAAATTCGTTAATTCAGATAGTGACGCGGCTGGTGCAACAGGCGCAATGTTCGTCATACAATATGGCGGTCGGCAATCAAGCGCGTATTTATGCGGCGTTTTTTCTGTAGTTTATGTAATTTTGTTACCATACGAATGTGCTTCATGTACGAACCACTTTCCCTTACTTACCACTTGGACCAGTGTTCTTGTGGTAATGTTTATAGGTTGCTACCGTGCTTTGGAGGGCATGTGATGTAATCTATTTCAATTCCAATTATTATCATTAGATGACAGTTGTTAAGCCATGTAGTGACGTTCGTGCAGTATAGCAATTAGAATAGTATGATCTTTTGTTTTTCAAACTTTTTTCGAAATTTTGTTCTTTTAGATGACAACTCCTTTTTAGTTTCTTCAACAATTGTGAGTGAATTCAAATTTCACACTTGAGGCTGTTTCTCCAAGAACCTTGTATGTATTGGAGGCCCTCTACTCTTGCGTGTAAAATTACAATTGGCGCAATTTTTACGCTCAATACCGGATAGTATCACCCAAAAAACTTTTTTTATCAAGTGTCGTAAAAGCATGCTGTAAGAAAATATACCTACTTGCAATTGACTTACTTAGGTTAATAGTCAGTGATGGTGTATTGTTGTCAGTATACAAAGACGGAGTTTGTTTTAAGGCTGGTGAATTTAGATATAACTAGCAAACTACCCTCGCTTTGCTTAACAAGACTACGGCTTACTTATAAAAATTATGGTGTTATTATTTGAAGACCCGGTTTATTATAACCTTTTTATTTATTGCAGTGAAACGCCCTTTAAACATCAAGTGAAGCTTACTGCAATACATTAGTAAAAATCGTAACGAAATAGGTTAAGCCGTTTCTGAGATTAGCGCGCACAAATGCATAGACAAACATTCTAACAGGTATTGTTTTGGTTTTTATCGCGTTCTTAATGTTCAGAAACCGATCAATTTAAATTTATTATATGTTTAGATAAATACCAGTTCATGAAACCTCCAATATGTATATTAAAATTATGAAGTTTTAGATTGAGAGAAAGATCGTTCATTTATACAATAGAAGTTTAGTTATTGATTATTGGATCGACACCATAAACAGACGATGTGTACGAGGTCCGGCTTGGGTTGTTATCGTAAGATACTTGTTGTTTGTAAAAGTGCGGCTTTAATTATTTTACCTCTAGACAATAGCTATGTGACTTGAACAATTGATATAGAAGTTTCACATTATTTGCCTTAACCGGTAAAATTTTCAATATAATGCAAAATTTTCTACTACTAATCCTGGAATCACTTTCTAATAATAGACCGAGCCCTTCTCCTGACTCTATAAAGACTTGAATTTGGTTGAAAAATTCAATCGGTCTCCTGTTCATGCTACCAATTCGACAGTGAATAAGCATAGATGTAATTGTGAGATGTGAATTGTTGTTGATTCATTGATGAAATCTTACTTCATCTCAATAATGGTAATGTTAGTCGTTACTGCAGTACTATTACTTCTTTTATCACAAGCTAATACGAAATGCCAGCCTTGTTGTGAATACTTGGACTTCACTTTAACTATATTTAATTCTGACAATTCCAAGCAGTGTTTTATATTTGTATGATGGCTTTAAAATAAAACAAGTTCATATGTCAGCAACAAAGTCTAGCAACCTTTCTTCAAGTAATGTTACCACTTAGCAACGAGCGGCCCTTGTGCTCATTGATACACCGCTGTATTAAAAATACTTAAAGAGGTGCTGTGACAAATAAAAACTTATACATTGAATTTCATTTATTTGCTCAACTTATTGACAATTTCGAAAATCACAGTTAATACATCTGACAATTGTTCTGTAACTATCATATTACACGACCAATTGCTGCCAGCTATGTAAACGGGAAGTGGGTACAAAATGGTATTATAAATACACTATTAATTTATTGGCCACAATACATTGTTACTTATATTCGGTAATAGTTATACACCACCCTTGGTGTAACATTTACATTAGAATCTTAACTAAGTAAGAAAAACGTGGTCCTATTTCAAGAATAATTTACAGCTTATTGAAAATGAAATAGAAAATTTACAAAAAAAAAAGTTAAAGCGAGCAAAAATGAGAATAGTTTTGAAAACATTCACACGTTTAAATGATGTGAAGTACGTTAAAAAATGACAACCAACAACAATATAATTAAAATGAATATTATTGAACGGATTCAAATCAGAACAGATTGAGTGTGTGTTAAACCTATGGAAATTTTTATGAAAAATCACAATACATTCTTGGAATAGCATAAAAAGATAAAAATAAAAGATGGTGTCATCAGTGATATCACTTATTATTTAGTAGTACTTAGAAATATTTTAATGGTGGGATCGTAACTCATTTATATACAACACCAACAATTCAATAGACTAATTACAATCACTCGAGTCACCTACAATGTAACTAACGCGTGCCAGAGAACCGCACGCCGCCGCGGGGCCGGCTGCTGCACAGCTAAACATATGTGTGGCCTCGATTTCGCGACGGGCACACGGTGCTATGGCGCACGCCTTTAACTTTATTGCATTCAATTACCACGCTACTTCGGTATGTTTTTGAACTACTTTTAATAACTACCAAGAATCATTCCAACGAATTTTTAATTTTCACAAACTATAAAAACACCAAAACTGTATGTTAAAATCGATATCGGCGTACCATCAATTTATCAGAATTTCGGCCGACGCGAAACTCCATCGACACCGACGACTTCTCGAATATTTATATAGATTACACAGTAATAATTTACATTAACATAACCGTAATGGGACGTTCACATAAACGACGTACATAAAATATTTACTCGAAGCCTACATCGATACTACTTAACGCGCAAAAAGCGTCCGGCGGCGTTCTCGCGTCGCACATTACATTTAAAAATAATCACGTATCATATCATAAAAAGCGGCGCACGACGGTCCGCGAGAGACAAAAATTAGGATCGAATATCGTGTTGAGATCAATGATAGTTAGGTCCATTCGCTATATTAGTTTCACCACACCCCACCGCGGCGTTGGAAAGGGAAAAACTAAAAACGACAATATTAAATTGAAATGAAACACATTTATATACCTACACCCACAACCCTTCAAGAGCGATGTATCAATCAAACTCGACCAGCGCCTTGGTATACGTGTTGTACTAGCCAGCATGGTTCCGCTAGGGGGATACCAAATGTAAAATTGGCATCCCCCATCTAATAGCTATCTCGCTAGGATCCGCCATATGCCACACGTTTAAACACCTTGAACAATAAAAGGTCACATATACACACAACGCGATAAGATTCTCTGTCACGGATGACGGATGCCATCACGCACTGAGTGGTCACAAACGTTTATCTGTCACATAAACGTTAGCCGGACCGAGCGCAGAGCCCTAAGCTACGGCGTAGCAGGGGGGGGGGCTACAAAGCTACGGGGTCGTGAAACGGTAATAACGAACGGACGTTAAATTAAGGGAGTTGCTCCACCTGCACGGCGAGTCTTTGGTATGGCGGGTGCGGGCCGCTACGGGCCGCTAGGCTTGTTTGACGCGTTTGCGCGGGGGCCCGATGGGCGGGATCTGTTGTTGCTGTGTCGCGAGCGCGCGGAACGCTTCGGCTATGAGGTGAGGATGCGACGAGATCATGTTCTTCCAGCCCGCCGTGTCCATCACATCTGTTGCATGACTCCTGGAATAACGAAAATAGTAAATGCCGTCAAATTGTATACAAAATACAGATATAGAGAAATAGAGTGCACACAATAATGGTAGTAAGGTAATTTATATAAGCGTGAAAATCATAATTATTGTCATCGTGTATTGTTCCATGAAACTGAATGACCCACCTGTCAAATCTGCTACTCCTGCTGCGTTATTGTTTAACCGATATTATTTTTATGTAGAAAACAATTAAAAATATATGACTGCAGAGCTCAATTGGTAATGAAGACGAAAACTTTATTTGAACGTAGACGCTAAATAATCATTCATAAAAAGCGTTGTTATATTCGCCACGTTGTGTCGTCAACATGAGTGGTTTATGCCAAATAGTATATATATATATATAAAATTATAGAGGTCTGACATCGTACGCATGTTACGCATCAAGGAAACATACTGAATAGATATCAATTAAATTTTATTTATTTAACACCTGGCTCTTATTAAAAAAAAAACCGATATATTCATTACGGTTACATAATATTTTTTCCTCTGCACATACAATACATTGTTAATATAACAAGTAACGCAGACGAAGTCACGGGTATATCGGCTAGTATTTAATAAAAATCTATACTGACGTGTTGATGAAGTCTATCGTCTGCGCCTTGAGTTGATCCGCAGAATGCAGGTCAGCCAAGATCAACGTGTCTGCCGCCGTTTCCACTGAGAGACTCAAACATAACGCTTCTTCGCACATCACTTTTAGCCGGTCTAGCGCATACTGTAATAGAAAAGAAATATGCGTAAAAATTGAAACATAAAATATTATATGCTATAACGTCGTACATAAACCTGCATATCTTAGATCTCCATAGTGTTTTAAAAATGTCTGAATTTCTGTGCGAACTATGGCCTATTACCACTAATGTTGTAATAGAAAACCACAGACCAACGATTTGCGAGTAGTGATCATTTTAAATCGATTTTGTACGTTTTTTTTACTACTTGACTAGTTGTGAAGCAGAACTACTCACACACTGACTCCGCAGGTATTTTCCTGAGATAAGAGGTACAGAGGAACATCTTAAAACACATTATTATATATTGGATGTATATATTGGAAAAATATATAGTTTAACGTGTCGTATTATTTTATACAACCACCTCGAATAGCGAACCATAGTGAAAATGACGAAACACTGGATATGATAATTATATAGATATACTAAGATCGTAAAGTTAAAAGTTCCGTTCAGTTCTATCTATACAGGAGTACTACTTTTTATTTTATTAACTGACTGTTCATTAAATAGGTTGGGCGTCTTTTGGTAGCATAATAATTACCGTCGATTGTATTACTTATTAACCCCCCTACGCACTGCACTGGAACAGCGTGGTAGAGTACGCTCCGAGTCTTCTAATTTTCATGAAAACAATTGTATGATAAGCATTTAGCTTTGAAAAATAAACAAGCAACATATCCCATGTTGCTATGAATTGCGCAACATTCGAGTTTCGCGTAACAACAGCGATTACTAAACAAGCGTCAACAATCTTATCGTAGTAACAAGCAACATAAACAACCCATTACAAGATCAAGGTCGCGTTAAAACAATTACGTAAAATAAAATACATATATATTAATGATTCTCGAACAGATTGGTGTTTTCTGGACATATTGGTAGTGGTATGTAATCACACGTTCAGGAAGTGATAACAATGTGCGTTAATCGATATAGTTTGCGATAATATTTAAGTCGGGTTCGATACTACGTGTTTATCTCGACGAGTTATAATGTATGATTATTCATTTTATATTATTGAAGTATAGTTCATCGATAAAATTTAATACAAAGTAACAGAAGATTTTGATTCAAAAGTAACCGCTTATAAGGCCTACTACTTGGGCCACATTTGGGAGTGGGATTATTGACTGTGAGTGGCAAAATTTTAATATACTGCATATTATTAGACTATTCTCAATTGGATACTGTCGTCAAGTTTTCTCAAATTTATTGAAACCCCACAATAGGGGTCACAAGGTGGACTCTCGTTAATTACATTAATTTAGGTATGTTCGTGGTAAAACTTTAACATTTGCATATCTAAACAAGCGGCAGTCAATTAACATTGAATTGGTTAAAACTAGCACGCAGTTGAATTGTTCACTTCCTATATGTTTATTGAGGTAGGTGTTGATCTTAAAACCTTCACACCGAAGGGCAAGGTTGACTATAACAAAAGTACGTTTGATACTTTGCCTTCTTACGTCACGGCTTTGGTCTCGTAAAGGTTAAGGATAAATTCTATTAGGGGTATTGTACCGGAAGAGATCAACCGTACCTAAACTGAACATCTGATAGACGTCCGTTCAACAGTTCCGAATTGTCTACAGGTTTGAAAATCGAAGACAGTTAAGAGCGGAAATTGAGAATCTTAATTAATAATGTTTCATCTAACTTAAAAGTGCTCACGCTATACAGTACAGACAAATCTCGGACTGCAAATGCTATGATTACAGTTTTATGACCTAGGGAAATTACAGGTTGAATACTGTATGGAACTCATTGTCAGTGGCAACTTAGAACACTTAAAAAATTACGATTGTGTCCAATCGGCGTACGACCCCCTCCTCTGTCAGGTGAGCTGATCCGAACAAACCGGCGGTCTCCGTTAGTTAAACATCCTTGATCTCCATCACCGGTAACACCCATCAATAATGGTGTAAACTACTCCATCAATCCCTGAATCTGAGCCAACCTCCACGCCACTCGCACACGGTGGACCATACTGAACAACGGACGAGATTGTTACACCCAGTTTATATCCAATGGTATTGGTGTCCGAAGTTAAAGTTTTCACCTGCCTGGCTAGCTACTCAACTTTCTAGGATGCACAGAGAAATAGTATTGGCATGTTTCAATGTTTTTTTTTACATAAAACAAATATGCGTATCGTAAGTGGTGATGAAGTCTAAGATGTTGAACGCAGTAACTTATAAAATAAGTAGGTGTAAATATTAAGTATGTAGCCGGGAACACCGTCGCGGGCAAGTTATTCCGGTCCTTTGCAGTGCGCATGATGAATAAAGACGCAAACCGCGCCGTCCGTGCAGGTGGTACGTTCACTACGTAAGGATGGACGCCCGCCGTACGTAGAATTGTAGCAGTGTCAGAGACGATTGCTGATGGGTTTGGATATGCATGGGGGCCGCCCACTTACCATTGGTTGGCCTGTCTGCTCTCTGGCATAATCAGTCGTATCTATTAGCAGAGAGGACTATTAAATGTTGATGGATGAATCGATTGATAGAATCGTTTAAGCACCTTGTCCGCAGCCGCCAGTAAGTCGTCCGCCATTTTGTCTAGGTTCGGCGCTCGGTCTGTGTATATGAAGCGTAACATCTCTCGTAAGACCTCGTGGTCCACGTCCGTTATATCCACTCTGTTTCTTTTCCTCTCCTCCATTTCGTGTTCAAACATCGCAGCGAACACGGGACTCCGCGCTGTAAGTACAAACGACACAAATTTTATTACGTTTTAACATTTACCTTTAACTAATATTGTGTTTTGTTACCGCGACGATAGACGATCCCGTAGCCCACTTGATAATGATCATACCTGCCGACCGGGAGGTCCCGGGTTCGATTCCCGCCGCGAGAGACATTTGTGTGACATATAATTATTTGTCCTCGGACCGTGAGCGTTTGTAACGTCCCGTTTGTATACAACCATGCCACTGGCAACACAATGAATATTCGTTCATTACCATTGATCTCTGCAATACAAATTTCAACTCGGCCATAAAAGAAGAGATCAATATATACAATAATTGAGGATGAAGTAGCCATTCATAATTGTCCACGTGTGAATCCACTGTACTAACTAGTGCTTGCTACATCTTTCACGAGCTACAAATATAATTATCAACTTAACCGCACATCCATTTACAAATTAGATTGTCTATGGTGTAGCGCGTGTACCCATAAAAGCGGAAATTCCATGTAAACTGTTTATAATTAACGTAGTCGTTTCAGTTTTTATAATGGCAAATGGGATTATGTTTATCGGAATGTACATAAATTATGGTCTATAATTTAAAATGTAACAAACCAAACGATAACAATTATGAATATTATAACATTGTGACGATGCAGGATTTATAGTTCCATACAGAGAGATGTAAAGAAACATGGCTTGAAAGATTGTTTACATATATGAGTTATTGCGCAGAATTTCAAAATATGTTGGTACGGTTAGCAGTTAAAGATGATAAACAAATTATCTTTTTAACTTGTATCCAACCTAGCAACGTTATTGATTTGAAATTTTGGATCTGGATATGGATACGTGAATATTTCACCGGTTTCTGTTACGGTTATGAAATTATCTCTGATTATTTGATTGTTTCGGATAATTTTGGTTACGGATATTACATTATTTACTACTGGAAAAAATATATAATGTATTTAGAGGGTCTCATTTTATTCTGTCATTATTATCACATAAAAGACACAAGCCTTGGAAATGACATAATGAAATACGATAGAGCGACGTGGCTAGTATATCGGCTCGGCCGGCGAAAACAGTCACAAGGTTTAGATTTTGCCCTTATTCTAAATTATTAGAATCTTCTTTATCGGATTTGGGTATGGTTAACGAGCTCCACGAGATCCCGGATCCAAACTACCTCTCTTCCTAATTTGATATACATATTACATATACTATAGAAAAATAAAGAATTATGAATGTAATTTACATCTTAGATTAATAATTAAGTGAGATACCAAATCAGAGTTATATTTATATATTTTACTGATCAAACACAATGTGAAACTCAACGAGCATGTCATGTGTATCTGATTTTAGTAAATAGTAAAACAAAAATTCAACCAAAGCTTTCAATTCTGTCGACAAGTGGGTACGAGTATTCCCAATTATGTAACGCTAACTCTCAACAAGTGAACAGTAAATTTATTTTTAAATTATAGGAAGGCTGCACCTTATGGCAAGAATTAAAATTGATTCGCGCTATGCTCACAATTCAATATCCAGATAACGCCCATGATCACCACATGGCTGTATTTCTTTCTTGGCAATTCTCATATAATCTGCTCCCTGAGACCAAAAAATATAGTCACACATTCAATGTACAAACATATTGTTGTTCTGTATATAAAAATATTTCTACACTATGCCCAGAATAGAAATCCTCAATAGTCACAAGAACTAATATTTATATTTAACATAATATGTATTCGTTCAATGTCACGATAATATTCGTGAAGAGCTAAAACTTAAGGCGGTATTAAAATTGAGTCATATGACCCTCATTTACGAACAGGTGTTACGAATTCAAGAACAGCTTCTGGAACAAAGAGAAAACAAAACTACGCCATCTGCTCATAATACACCGCGTCCAAGGCTTTCGCGGACCTCCAAGGCTCAATTGAATTTAATGAAGGCTAAATTGAATTCAAAATGAGATTTATCCCAGGCCGGTACGTTGGCATGAGTAATATTTTTGACTGTACAATTAAAATTATACAAGGGAACAATGGAAGGAAACAGGTAAGAAAACCAACCGAACGGTCCTTTAAGGAAAATTAAAGGTACGAATTGAGTTCACTTGATCAAGACACTACCTAAAATGCGATTTAAAAGTCATATTAACATAATTATGAGTTATTTTGCAACGTTTCAAACAAAATTTGCGTCAATTAAAATTCATAGTCACCAATTAAAGTGTACGTACGAAGAAAAAAAAGAGGGCAAATAACAATGGCGTATTACACAGGACGATTAATTGTCACTTAATACAAAATGCAATAACACTCTTGAGTTCGAAAGATAAGAAGGGTCAAATATCAAAGACGTTTCGAGACAATATTTAAGTGATTTGTTAAACATGCCTAATGTAATACAATAATACGTACATATATATCAAATACACAAATAACAATTTCTAAAACATTATAAAGATAATCATTCAAGTGTCATTTACTATATTTATAAATATAAGGAACTCTCAATATTTAACAAACGCTACTTGTTCCATGTTTATATCTAAAGCCATACTTATCCAGATGTCAGTAATAGAGACGAGAAAGGTGCAGTAATCTATACTAATTGCCGGTGCTTCTAAAAATCAAATAATTATCTCGACCCTATCATTCTGAGAATAATGACGAACCCGTTAGTCGAACATAGGAAGATTAATGGGCTATGATGATTATAAGAAAAACTTTGAGATTCCAATCCGTATAGCATGCTATATCCCACTGACGGAGGTAGTGTTAAGAAAAGTCAAGCAAAATTCTTAAATTTTGATGTAGCATGTTGACCTGTATCTCGTAATTACAAAAAAAAAAAATAGAAGACGCACGCTTCAATCAGCGCGGACTCTCTGCATTCGTAAGAATATTCGAGTAATTTTTATTTCTGTAAAAATATATACGTTCCATTGTGGAGTTACAGTTCAATATGTAATATCAAATTTTAAATTGATTATAAATGATTATAAATAACGAATTCAAAAGGCTATGTCTATTGAACATTGGCCCCAAAGAAAAAGCACAAGGAAGATAATATTAACCTGCTAAAATTGCTTTGTGTGCTTGGAACTCCCTTCCTCCTACAGCCAACGTTACGTCCGAAAATCTCTCGTTGTCGAAGAGCGCACCCAAGTCGTCCGAGAGTCTGCACTCGGGAACCTTGAACTGGACCACGTTACTCTGACCGCTGATGTTGATACTGTCCGCGACCACCGACACCTCGCAGAAGATCGTGAGCTTGTCCTCGGGGAGCAGGCCATTAGCTTCGTCTAGGAGGAAATCTCTGAAATATATTTACAATTGGCTACATTTAATAATCAGAAACGCATGGGTGAGTGTACTTAGTACATATCATTGGAAAGGGTTCGTTTCATTATTATTTCAGGTATATTATACATTTACGTGTGCTGTTATTGTACACGAAACATCAAATGCCCTGCACGCGCCATTGCGACTTATACTCAGACGTCAATAACAAAAAACGAGGCTTCTTGTGTTTGCATAATGAGAGTAGGTTAGTTAACCTAATTAACTACTTCGTATCAGACAGTAAAACTAGTACCTACTGCAAATTTGTCATATATGGCATCCACAATATATTCAATTTGGAAATTGAGTAGGTAGGAATGGGATAGCTGACGTCATATATAGAAGTAATTGAAAAAAAAAAAAGGTTCAGTTTAGATTGAATTAAAAACAGCATTTACCATATTGCATTGGCTACCAATCGGCTATGAAATCACCGGTGGCCTTATACATGTATACGAGTTATGAAATATTAATTTCTCGTATCGATGCCTAATCCATTCGCCTTTCTTGCATTTGTAACGTTTGATATGGAAATGTTGTTTCCGTCTAAATATACATAAATGAGCTTTGGATTTCTGATGACATGCAAGCGAGTAGTAACTATTAATAATATACATTGTTTACGTAACTCTGACGATAACTATTTAAAAATGTGTTAAAATGATAACAAAGTTGTGAATTCAGTTCTATCCTTCATATGATGAATTGCGATTACCTGATAGGGACTTTCCTATATTTGAATACACAAACATATCTACGTTTTGTTACTAATAACATTTATGGCATTATATAGGTTGTATTTAAACTCATTGTACTACCTTAATATAAGTAAACGAAAAATGTGTTGTTAATGTTTTTAAGAGATATTTTGATTGGGAGTATCTATAGAAAACCCCTCTCTTTCTCTTTGTGGATGTGGTTATGATATATTATTTAAAATTCAAGTTTCCAGAAAATCGCCTCTCAATATTGTGCGAATATGAACCATTAAACAAATGTATAACTGCGCCATTTGTATGTAAATGTATATATTATTAATTTTAAGTGTATGTTATTGATTATTATTAAATAACATCAAAATTAAAATAAGTAACGGATGATGTGTGGTAATTGTAAGTATGTTTGTGTAATTGTGTTTATCTTTTGCACCAGCTTCGATCGGCATTTAGCATAAAACGTGTAATTGTCAATTAAATATGACGCAAATCTGTGATCAACTTTATAGAGTGAAGTTTCTTAATACCGACCGGATGAACTGCTATTAGCTACATACTTAAACACATATAAAATTATAATACTCACCTTCTTATAAATTTTTTGAATCCCCAATCCTTGCCTTGAACAAATCTGTACGCTCTTTGTGACTCCATTGCCTTCGTTTCTTCCCGTTTCGCGTTTAATATTGAAAACTTGAACTTTGCACGCACTTCTGATTTATTACACGACACTAATAATAAATATAATGATAAATAGTCTTTGCTCTCTTCATCGAGTCCTTTTGGATTAACGCGAAGACACCACTTTAACTTGTCACTAGCACCGGCGGAGAATGTCGATGATTTTAACACTTCACCCATCTCCTCTCTACAGAAACTAAAATTGTTTATAGTCCACATGTAACTGAACTTCACCACCTTAACCTGTAACAATGAAAATTACAATGTTAGTTTATCATGACTGGTTTACTGCGTGCTTACTTTTGGTTACAATAAGTTTTACAATTGTTTTTAATGTTTTTTTTTTTATATGTAGTGACGACCTAGTAAGTAGTATAAGATTTTATCATCGCCGTCATTATACATTTTAACCGTAAGGGGTACTTACAATTATTGTGTTTCGTACCTATATTTCGACATTACATTACATGGATCATGGATACATGGGTAGATTGCGGTGGCGGGGAGAAACTCATGACAGTTGACAGACACTAACGCCAGTGGAGCCTGCAACTTTAACGTGTAGCTCGTTTTGCATTTTTAGATACCATGTCACGACACATTCACCACGCCTTCAAGTAACGTATCCAATATTGGACATCGGGCTATTATGTTCGCTAGACTTAATACCAAATGTTATGTACATGTAATATGGATCAATTCATATCTAATTATGTTCTCAAAACCAGAATTTTGGTAGATCCAACGTTTACATTGGCAACGTATAAAAATCCCTAGCCATATTTACTTTTATCGACGTGACAAAATAAGTTTCGATTAAATTCGTTTACACTTTAAGTGTTAATGAAATTACAAGAGATCCAGATTATTATGCTCAAAGAAATATAACATATTTTGAATTAACAGGTGTTAGCTATGTTCTTTTTACATTTAAGGATGGAGAGGGACTTAAATAATGTAAATCGTGATTTACAGTCAATCAGACATTACGTTTTTTATTTATAAATATCGGAATTTAACGAACTCTTATCGATGGACAATGTTTATGGTATGGCATTAGGCTACAATTGTCCTCCAAGGTTTCAAAATTCTTAAGAAATCCTTTGTTATACGTTTTACTACCTTCGCAACGACCATGTAGTACACGTAGAGACTGTTAACAGCTATTTAACGATTTATTTATGGCAAATAAACTTTGATTGCATATATTAGTCAAGGTTAGGATATTCCGAGTCTTCACACAGGTAATTTTGTATCAAATATAACGTGGCCTACCTTTTACGAGTTTCCCACAATTAGGTCACGTTTCATAATAATTGGAATTGTTTACACCGATGGATGCTTTGAAAATTAGCTTTGATGGAAATCTTCGTCAACTAATATAAGAAGTGATATTGTGAAACATAGCGACGATGCTTTTGTTAGTTCTGTTGAATTGGCCGACTCGTCCGAGCGCCCAGTGTTTCGGTTTGTCGGTGTCGATGACACGTATGCCAGCTAGGGTTGTCAGATCGAAGAAAGATAGTATTTGAAAAATATTGGGGTTGATATGGCCAGAAATAAATATTATAAATTAAAAAATCTATTTGAGCTTGTTTAAATGGGATCAAATTTTTTTGAGTCCAATTATCTTTCGTTACGTGAAAGTGTGGTGTTGTATTTTCAAATTATCACTTTCTATACGAAGAGCTGTTAGTAGGGAGATGTTGTGGTTTTTTGAGTCTGACCATCGCGTTTAATATCGGTAGAACCCAGATGAATCCCGACCACATGACAACCCTAATACCAGCGCATCAAGGTGGGCAAAGCGCATGGACAACCGGGGAGGTCAGGAGTAGGCGAGGTACGCTGCGCTGGTCGTTGCCCCCGACCGTTGCTTGGCTTGCGGGCTTGACGGTTTGCGGTGCTCCTGAGGTCTTCGCCCGGTCGCCGACCCCGGCCAAGGCCGCCCGCATCATCCCCGGCTCGTGGACACGTCCATAGATAACGCTTGCGAATTCCGATACCGTCACCGGACAGCTATGATTGCTAACTTCCCTCACTTGTTGGTAAGTTGTAAGAATAAACACAGGTGGCTATAAGCTGCAAATCAATCCAGGCCATGATCTTTTTGCGGGTTGGCGTGATTTTATCCGTTCACACTTTCGGCTCTTGCTCTACAATCGTTTAATTAAAACAAGTAAATTAAATCACAAAAAATACTTACTTAATTACGTAGTGAGAAACTTAACTAATAACCGACACAATACAGAGAAATGTGTGTAAACTGAATTATAGGTAATTTAGGTTGTTATTTAGAAATTACGTGACAAATAAACTGAATTTATTTGCATGTATGATAAATAACTAATTATTGAAATAAATAATATAACAATTCGCATTTCCATACGTGTGCGTGTACTTATAAAATACTAGGGCAAACGAGACAATATGATATTTACAATAAAACAAATTTAATATTTAGCTAATTTCATATATCTTTTAAATATTTAATCGTTGGCGCACATTACTGAACTCTATACGACTTCAGCGACTGAATTCACACAATACATTCACACAACACGTTCACAATACATTCGTTTAAGTTGTTAACAAATTTTATATTTACAACTGAAAGTTTAAGTATTTAGATATAGCAGAACAATACGGACCGGACCAGCTAGTTACGGTGCGTCTTTTTAATTATTGCCTTTCGAGAATCTTTGTATTATCCTATATAATAAAACGATGCCTGCCGAAACACGATGACAAACGAACTACCGACAGCCATTGACGAAATGTGCGCACTGTAGAGACTCGTACGCCTATATTAAATACTTAATAACATTTAAGAATCTAATACACGAATTGTTTGTTACGAGACCGATGAGTCGTTAAGTCGAATGTAGTCAACGGGCGGATTCGCGTGGTTAAAAATTGTTCTCGAGTACGATAACGTTCATTAGTTAACGACAGTTAACGTGCTTACGGCCGCGGCTCACGTGCCCGACGAGTTGGTGTTGGCGACCGACCGCACGTGCCGCAATCCGCTCACGATTACAGCAGAAACAAAATACCCTTCGCTGCAAGTGGCCACGATTGATGAAATACATTTCAAAGTCACGTTGGATAACCAA
This sequence comes from Agathymus mariae mariae, assembly GCA_018251895.1. Taxonomy (NCBI): domain Eukaryota; kingdom Metazoa; phylum Arthropoda; class Insecta; order Lepidoptera; family Hesperiidae; genus Agathymus; species Agathymus mariae. The sequence goes on from DWPT01000762.1 coordinate 20,732, forward strand.
TTTAAGAAAAAGTAGTCAACAGCGAATCGGATTACGTCGGTTGTGACTCTGTATATATATCTAGTAATATTCTGCGTTTCTTGTGAAAATTTAATGACTTAGATTTGATTGTTGGGCTGATTTTCATTACGGATTTTGTATATTTCAATTTTTCTCTTTAAAATCAAATAGGTCTTAGCTATTGGTGCAAATTTTGCCTCAAATAATCTAATTTGTTCTTTCTAATTTTTTTTATTAATTTATATTGATTAATGGATAGATTCGTTTGTTTGCAATATTTAATTGATATTTTAATATATAATTGGGATACCAAAAGGTGTACAAGTTTCAGTATTTTCCAATAGTAGATTACTATAAGTGCGATAGCCAGACAAAGAGTGATACAAACGCGAGTGATGTTACAAGAGCTTCGATTTATCACCGAACACGGTGACCCCTAAAAAGTATGCAACAACGATGACGCGTGATAAAACGTGTTCCAAAAAGCCGTGAAACAGTTATTTGTTTTTGTAAAATGTGCTTGTCAAGACAACGTGACAACTACGATCTGCGGTAGCATAATTTGAACGATTTTCGGTTGAAATAACAATTGCTCTGAAATTTTACTGTTATAAATGTTTGATCAGTTTGTAACACACTGTTTGTGTGTGTTAATTGTATAATACTTGCCTAAAACTCAGCAACCATAACTTGAGTTACGTAGTATATAAAACAAAAACCAAAATTGTTTATGCCCTTTTTTTACTAATACTTAGTAACAGTAGATGTTGAGATAAAGATTATAATATAAAACGACCGATAAAAACAAGCAACAGTCGTCTTGAGTGCGGTCAATATTTATAAGAATAGTGCTTCCCAAAGCTGAAAAAGAGCGGGTATAATTACAAGAAAAACTCGGAAGGGCGGTCTATGAATCACAATTGTATTAAACATTTTTTTTTTATGATAATAGCCGACAAACGAGCAGACGAGCCACCTGATGGTAAGTGGTCATCGTCGCTCATGGAC
>DWPT01000763.1:0-21738 GCA_018251895.1 Agathymus mariae mariae
AGAAAAAAACTAAATTTTAACACAATAAAAAATACAGTACGAAATAAAATGTTTCAAAATATAATAATCCTGTAAAGTTACCGTCGTTTACTTATTTAAAGTTTCTACAAATTGTCGTAAAAACACAAAGCAGATAAACTGAATTTGGTTTTTAATTAATTTTATTTTTCTTCAGAACTTGCTTCAGAATGATTATTATTCAAAAGCTATTTTGTTTCACGGTCTTTCAGCTCAGTAATCTTGTTATAGACCAAAATTCGTATCATCAACTCCATCTATTGGAGAGTAGTGGAACTATTTCCTTGTCATACTGATGTTTCTAATTACAATTTGTCTATCATAAGAAAGTTGTAAAGCTTAAAATATCATTTTTGTTTAAAATTTATTTTAATGAAAACTGCTAATTATGTTATAGTTCTATTTTATGATTATCATTATAACTTATGCAATGACATTAAATTTGATGGCTTATCGAAACATAACAATTTATATTGATGGTTCAACGTGCCCTATGAAGCACGCAAGCAGTTGGACTTTGGCAACTGGTATATATAACTATCCTGTACTAAGTAAATTTACTGAATCAATGCATTTTACCACTTAGGGTTGTTAAACTATTAGTATTAGTAGACAAATTTAATGTAATCCATTACAACTACACACATTACAGACAGCTCTATAGGTTAGTAGGTAGGTAGACTTGGTAGTGACTGCTCGGGTTTTATATTAGAGCGGTAACATGTATGTGAGAAAAAAAAATGTAAATATAATATACACATATACACACACACACACCCAAACTCCGAATTAGAATTCGAATTCCGAATTGATTAAATCTACACAAATCGTCTTGTTTTCATCATTGCTCAATTCGCTCAATTATTGTTTACGATTCATTTACGCCACTGAGCATTGTACGCCTCTGTGTACACACACATCATTAACAAGGCTTTGACTCGGGACAAAGGAAAAATTATACTCAGATGGTTCCCGTATAGACATAAAAAACTTACGTCAAAGACAGTTATTTGTTATGACTTATTGTCTATACTAATAGTATGAAGTTAGAGGTGTATAGACATGTGGTAAGATTTATTACTTATATTAGAGAATAATCCAGTCGGCTCGGCCCTACGCCCAGGATGCCCGAGTTAGAATCCTTCATCTCTATTATTTAATTGTCATAATCCTCAATTACTGCCAAAGTTAAGCTCAACTCTTATTAAATTCCGTATTTCAATATTTCCTCATACATAAAACACACAATTAGTAGTCTTGATCGTTCCATATTTAATTGAAATTATCTTATTTTGAAAGGTGTATTCAATTGTTTCAATCGCTAATCGGAGAGGCAGTTAAGAAACGGGTTCAACGCATCCTTTTAATGGATAACCATCAAACTCTTTAGGGCTGCCTCGAATAGATTTAAGAGCGCTTTAATTACCTTCACAAACATTTAATCGAAAGTTCCTTTACAGAATTGGTACTGAGGATTTTCGACATATGGGAACAGATGTTGGAACTGTTTAGACACTGGAGCTTTTTTTGATTACTTACATGTGGTAAAAAACGCACCTCTTATAGAATCACACGCGTCTATCTGTCCAGCCGTGTTACATCTTCTCCAAATCCAAACAGATTTTACAGAATAACGTTAAAGTTTCTTACAAGGTTTGGTGACCCACTATGATATTATCATAAATTTCATATAATTCAACTGATCTTATACATTTAAACTGTAACGAGAGAGAGAGAGAAAGACAAAATATCGACAATAAACATAAAAATCGTGAGTACCTACCCGTTACACTTAAAATGACCTTGTGTATGAAATTATTTCAAAATTTACCATGTTCCTCACTCGCATGATAAGTAATATATAAGTTTTCATTTAGAGTTTACAGGAAAATTAAACAGATAAACGATTCACTAATATATATTATCCAAAATTTATTACACGGAAATGCGTTTCAGTCTTTACCGGTTTGCAACTTTTATTTCTTTAACTAAAGATTTAAATTGACTTTAATCTTCTAACTGTTTCTCACGAAAGGTTTGTTTGTTTCCAATAAAGGGCGTATATCTACCGTAGTTCCCAGTAATTGATCTATGTGATAAATCGGTTTATATCTCTACGTCTTGGACTTTTCAAAGAAAGCATAAAAACAGTAACAACTATTTATAAATCGATGTCATTAATGATAGTGTTAATAAAATTACATTTTAATAAAAGAACCAACTTTAGTATCCTAGCGACATCTGTGTTATAAAAGTTAAACTACTTTTAATTTCTAGTCAATCGAAAAAAGATAATGGTGTTATTTATTGAGTACATTCATATTTATGAAATTTTCGTATTGTTGTGTATTTACCTCTGGAAGTAGTACAAGTTGAACTTTAACATGACATGTGTAGATATATATTTATACTCCTGTTATTAAAAAGTATTTTCCCATCGCTTACAATTTTCATATTATATACGTCCAAAGTTACATTATTTGATTCTTTCTTTAATTTTATTATTCGATATTTAAAGAGTATATATATATATTTAAAAAGTATATTTGCTTTATATTAATAATGCTATGTATAACAAATAAAGTAAAATGAAGGTAAATAAAATAGAACAAGACAATATAATGATTATAAAGAATCTCTTTTAAAGGTTAATAATAGGTTTCAAAAAAAAGATACTAATAAAATGTAGTTTTCATTATTATTTTCATTTTTATCGTATCAAAGTTTAATAGAAGTTATAGCTTCTTATTCAGTAACAAATAATAATTTTACAAACATCAATTGTATATAACTGCCAATTGTAATGTCAACTGGCAATTGTGTTATATATTTGTATTAAACCGCCAGTTTTGTTAATATACAAAATACCATTACTTACCCTGAATTCTTTGTCTGAAGCGACCTTCATACAAACGATACCCTAACTCACACAAATTTGGAACACCACGTCACGTAAACCCCATACGTTCCTCGACTGTCATGAAGGAAAAACCTACGCTGGGAAAGTTTCGTGAATAATTTATATTCGCGCCACACACTAGGTTAAGCCGGCTGTAACACTCGCGCGTGAGATAACTTCTTGCGATAAAAAAACTTCGGACCTAGTTTCGTATCCTGCATCTGATCCCGATCTTATAACTTTTAGAAATTAATTACTTGCTTTGTTAGTAAAGATCTTGGGGAATCCTGCAACTATGTGAGTTGCTCCTAACGTTCTGGAAGGTATCAAGTCAGTGAATCCTCACTTGGATATTGAGGTCTGACTTTTTCTCAATGTGAAAGGAAACGAGAGAAGATTCAAGCCGAACAATTATAAGGTGCGATAACGATTACTATAATTCAAGCTTCTTATAAAATTACGAAGGTTCTGGTTTTTGAATATCATGATAAAATCAGACCTCGACCTTAGCTTTTTGAAAGTTAAAATTTTGTATTTATTTATTTTACTTTATTGTTTGTACACCAAAAACAAAAATGCTTATATTAGTATAATAAAGGAAATAAAACAATTGCTATCCGGAAAAATTTAAGAAATATAAAGTTAGAGCACTTAAAGAGATAGAGTACAAACCCCAGGCGCAGGAAAGGCAACAAACATAATCTCAAACAGCACACAATTTTACAATTAATTTATACGAGTTTTTGAACCGATTGAAAAAGTCTAAGGTTTTATTGTAATAACATAATTAATACTTAAATCATAATATTGCCTTCGCGGAGCTCCGGCCGCCTCGCAGTGAGACAGGGGTTAAGGCCCATAGTGCGCCATGACGGAATAATTTCAAGTATTTCAAACTTTACCGAATATAATCATAAAAGCTAATTAGTAAAATTAAAAAAAAAAAACATTTAGCAGAACCAAATCTTTCTTAAATAACTGGAGTAAATTAAACTAAATTTAATTTTGCTATCTCGTAAATTCAAAAGGTACTAAATAGGTCGGTGAATTTTCGTACGGCTGGACACATTTAATAATTTACAATAAAAGATGGAGCCACCCTGTTCCTAAATCATGATATTAAAGTTTTTTTACATTGCTATGCCGGTTTCATCGGTATTAAAGCCTGTGTCAATTATGGCTCAATTTAGGTTATTTACTTTTAAACTTATAATAACTTAGAAATTATAAAATTAATCTTTAAGTACCTGACTCACGATTAAAAACAAAGTTGAAAACTTTACTTAATGTTTTCTTTTTCTTTTTTTTTGTGTTTGCTAGATGTTATTGTAGGTATGAGATGTATAATTAATATCAGTGTAAGTCAGTAACATAATGAAATTGAGATTAAGTCACACGGACGTAATAACATAAATATCGAGGCAGCGTAGACAGACAGACAGCCGTCCATCCCTCATACTTGTAACGACAAGAGATTTCCGTCCTCATTTCTAGAGATTGCTTCGTTTACATTCCTTTAGCTTCAGGGGCTCTTATTTATGTTTAACGCGGCCAAAACTTTGCCCTTTTTTGAACAAAATGGCGGAGAAGAATTGAGTAATTATTTTCTGTTACTCCCGACACTGCTTTTGGTACAGATATGATAGTATCAACAGAATATAATAACAAATTTTCATGCTTAGATGATATGTACTTATAAATGTATAGATACAAACACATTGTTTGTAGAGTTGGGGGAGATGGGAAGGCGCTAGAATTGCTTGTGTCATGGTTGACATGAATAAACATATTTAAAACAACAGAAAACATCAACATTCTTAAAGAAATATCAGAAACAAATTAGGCTCGAGAACCGATCATGAGAGTCGAGAATCGAACCCGGAAATATTCAAATGACTGGCAGCGTCACTATAAACTAAATTCCATCGTCCATTACCAATAAATAAATATTATTTTATATCGCATCAGAAATCTTTCTTATGCATTTTTTATCCCACAATCATATAACACGAATGTTACATTTACTATGTAAAGATATTTTCGCTGTTTTCGGAAGCTCCCAGTGAACCGGTTTCAAAAATTCATTGAACGTCACGACCGGCCGTGTTATGTCTCACTGCGCGTTCCGTTTCATTGTTACCATTTATTTTTAGATACGTCCAATATAATGTTTATTTCCATTCCGGCACATGGGCTCGAAAAACTTTGTCTATATGTACACGAGCGAAAAGCAACTGAACACATTATTGTGTATCGAAACGAAAGATCTAATTGACATGAAAGAACGGCAAGTTGAATAAATTTACAGATGGAAAATCCTACCTCAACAATGCAAAGTGTATAAAGTTAGTTATAAATAACGCTGAGCCGTTAAACTGCAGTAACAGAGAGGTGCTCTTAAAACATATTATCCAAAAAACGATTGCTCGAATAAAATCTACGCCTATAAACAAGAACTTGATTAAACGCTCAGACGAAAAGTATAAAACCGAATACAATGTGAGCTGTTGGAACGACATATCGAATAAAAGTTAAAACGATAGATAACACATTAAAAACCAAACCAATAAAAAATACAACAGCTTACTGTAGCTCTAAATTTAACGAAACGTCAATTTTTTTGGTATCGCCGACTCAATAAACTTTAACGCATGATAAAAAAGACGTCAAATGCACTCCGGTAGCCACTTGGAGCCGGTAATACGCCTTCCAACTTTACGTTTCGAGATAGAATCCAAAAATAAAGATCATTTCGGTGATATTCACATGAAAATATCGCTCGAAACGGACACCTTAAAACTTTCCTGCTCATCGACTGTTTTCGACGAGTCAGTTTCAGCAAGTGGCGATTTATTATTCCCCATTCCATTCTATATAAACGTCTCTGGAAGGTAAACATCGGAATCTGTTTTCTCTCCTCTGTTTTCGTGTGCATTCCGAGTGTTATCTTTCTGTACCACTTAACAGGATTTTGCTATTAGCGTTGTTTCGCCCGGCGATACCTTCCTGTATTTTATTCACTTGCATATATATATATATCTATCTATCTAAACATGTTCTACTTTAGAGTTGTAAGCGATTATTGACATAAGATTTTTACTATATATATTTTTGTGTATATTGTTTACAAATCTTTTATTCAAACTTCATTGTATTGATTGTTATACATAGTATTTATGAATGCATAACATTTACTTTAATATATTTATATATACTGTACTTACAGTGTCAATTCCATCGGCCGAATAGCAGAAAAATAGTGGAAAATTTTAACCTTAAGTTGTGGCGATTCTCATGAGGTAACCAAATTTCATCCGAGCATCTGAGCACCATTTTGTCGAACCTTAATTAATTACGAGAGATGTCACTGTCGTTAACATTATTGGAATTCAAGTTATTATAGTAACCATTTTAATCTCATTATTAATTTATTATAATCATCGGTGCGTTAGTTATCGAAACTTTTGTACGACTCGGTCGATTGAGGTCAAGCTCTCACAATGTTTTGTAATTGTTACGTCGACGCGACAATTTTATCGTTTGTATAGATGGTTAAATTGTCAACAGATTCTATTTCTGTAAACAGAAACTATTAATATTCACATATTATTCGTGTGGCCAACGAATTGGCCTCATCGTTCAAAAGGTCATCTTGTATCAAGATTATTTATGATTATCACTAGCTTCAAATTCTTATTAGTGAAATATTAGTGAAACAGCCACCTAATTTTTATATACTAGTAAGAATCGTTTATTACGAATCTCATAATAATAGGTAACGATTACTTCACGGTTATCATGTTCAGCTGTCTTGTTTTTCATTGTTTCAAATATTTGTTATTTATTGCCCTGTATGTTTCTGATCACAGAGGTTATTTTATGAGCAATAAAGGAATTGAGATCTGCTATAGGGTTGTCAACATTTTTTTAGAAATATCATTATAATTTAGGGCTGTCAAATATAATGTATGTTATAGACTAGCGGCCCTGTCCGACTTCGTTTAGGTTGGACTATTAATTATATTTGTCAGTAATATAATTATATCAGTTATAATCACTAAACCTCATGACGTCTGATCAAGTCAAAATATATGATTTTTTAATAATTCACTGATATTTTTATATCCCATCATCTGCAGAAGCACGTGTTCTCACTACATACCAATTTTCATTAAGATCGATCAAGCCGTTCTTGAGTTATCTCGAGACACAGAGGAGCTCAACATATTATATAGTAGTATATAGAGTATTGATACATATAGATAACAATATTCCATAATTCTGTTAGAGTAACTCATTGCCTAGAAGTTAATATTTCATTGGGTTATTATTATTGCCACATGTGAAGGTCCTGATTGAAATCTAGAACACTTTACATCTGCCTTGCGTTGGACCTACTTTGCGTTGAACCATTGTTTGACACGATCTCCGAAGTAGTTTGTAAACTATAAAATTAATCTTCATCCATCATAATATGTTTAGTTGGATCAGTGTTGCGTCTCGCCCCCGTGACGTTATCTCCTGCGGAATGGATGCACCGCAATTGGTTAAGTTAAATTACTTCCATATTTATTGGAGCCCCGTCACTCGTACCCGATTGTTAACATCGATAATTTCTAAATGAGTTAACCCTTCGATACTCTCAACTAGCTACAATTAATTGTGGTCACGTGATGCAGACTATGTTAACAATTTTGTCTTGTTGATAGGAGATATTTGATTGAATTTTGGAATAGCGTAAGAATGCTAGAATATTATTCACGCAGGGCAGATATGTTCATAGTAATTTTAAATTGTAATAGCAGATAAAGAGACAATTAAACAGATGACAAGTGGTCAGTGCTGAAAATAAAGAAAATAATGTTTTTAGCGTTGTCTTTCATACTATAATAAAGTTTAAATAAATAAATAAATGTAGCCGCGTCTCGCTCTGCACTGTATTTCTCTACACTGCCATACTGTGTAACTTTAAGCTTGTGACGTAGTGCAAACGCGTTGTACTCACACAATGCTTGGCGCACATACTAAAATGGATTAGTGAGGTAATTCGTTGCCAAAAACAGTTTTACAATCCTTAGGTGTCAGGGCAGGAGGCACTTGCTCAAATTAAATTTTAATGGTATCCAAACCAAACGTTGCCTTGATACCAACGACAGCGGTAGTGCAATAAGCTAAATAAATAAGGACTGAGAAAAAAAACTAGGTCACGAACACAGCCGCGTTTACGTTTGCAAAATGTGGGTAACTTTAAATAATTCCTTCACGATGCAAGTCCAAATATTAAATTCTTTCAGCGGGGCAAGTCGGCTTAAGTAGTTTCGTTAGCTGAAAAATGTTTATAGTGCCGGTCTTTGTTAAACACTTGATTGAAACATATTTTTTTGTATTGAGACACTCACACACACAGTCCACAACGATATTATCTGTTACATAAATGTCTTGCCCAGCCGGGATCGAACGCGGAACCTCTCGCTCAGCAGGCACGATCACTAACAACTGAGGTAAGTAAGCGGAATGTAAAGTTGATTTGATTAAATCGAGCTCAATAATAATGAAGTTTGTCGAATTTATTTTGAACCTTACAAGTTTCTCTATAGAACCAAATTTAATCATATGACAGGACACACACATCACGTCCCCATTGACCAGTTGATTGAGCTATAGCCGCGGGTTCGATTACCGACTAAAACGGACATTAGACAGATAAACATTTGTTCTCAGGTAGTGAATGTTTGTGATGTTTTCAATTGTGCGTGTCAATATTATTCGCGACACGTGTTTTGGGGGAAGAGCGTTAAATTAATTAATTGTAATTTGATACATTTCTTATCTTTCTCCTCAGTCTCCTCATATCATTAGTTCCAATCCGCTCGGTTGTCTGATATGTGACGCTATTTAGCCCTATTTACTTTTAACTTTATTTAGATAACTTTTTTACCGTCATTTTTTTATCTACTATAATACAGTAAGGAATAAAAATAAGTATGAGTGTCAGTCAAATTTCTTTTTTAGTATATCACTAATTTTTTTTTTTAATTAATTAAAGAGTTCAAAATAAGTAAGTGCGTAAAGAGACGGACACAGTAGCAAATCAGTATTTGACTATTAAAAGAAACAAAAAAAATAATATATTAACTTATATTAATAATAATTCAATTAAAAAAGAGAAGCAAGGGGATGTCAGATAAGAACGACACATTGAAAATATGCTACAACTGCAAACGAAGCTTTTAATTTTTAATGAAAGCTCATAAAGTTAAGCGGACACATCGATCAATTTCAAAAGGGGTTGAAAATAGATCCCACGTTTTAAATATCCCTCAAAACTATCCGCTTGAAAGCTTTCAAAATGAAACTAACCATGAGTCGAAAATCTTTATGGACCGTCCTAAAATCTTATCTAATCTCATCTTAATGTAATTTATTTTTCACAAAGTACTCTAGTTAAATAATCGTTTCGCTTATTTTTCGTTTATACATTTTTTTGCTTTCATATTTAACTGCTATACTTCTAAAGCTTAATCATAATATGACGCTCACACACTCATACTCCCGTGAAGATATACAAATGAGACATCACAAACACACATCCAAGAACAAACATTTATCTGTCACATAAATCCTGCGCAGATTGGATATCAAACTTTCACCTCTCTCTCGCCAGGCAGGGTCTCTCGAGAGTTCTGTGTTGTAAGAGGCTATACTATCCTTAACTCCAAGCCAATCTTCCTGCTCGTGAAATTTAAAAACGCGTGTTCGTGTTTTTGGCCGTATTGGGGCGGCCTAGAATACTCCCCCAATCCCACGCTAGCAGAACAGGGTGTCGTAAGAGGCGAGAGAAGCAAGCCTGCTTGTCAGTATTATTATTAAGTCGTTAATATTATTATTGGTATTATTATCTTTCCGTGAACCCTGCCTGGCTAGCTACCATCCTCCTGCTTGAGTCAGCCGCCAAACGACTCGTAGTATTCCGGCTGGGGGCTTGAGAGCCAGTACTTTCTTTCTTAGTTCCTGACCGACAGGGCATCAGTGATACCTTCCAGTCTTGCTGTTGTCCATGAGCGACGGTGACCACTTACCATCAGGTGGTTCGTCTGCTCGTTTGTCGGCTATTTTTAATATATATATAAAAAAAAAAAACAAACCCAGCCAATCTCAGAAAAACTTGAGGTGTGGTCCCCTCAGTCGTAAGTTACGCGGAGTGCACTATTTCCAGCAACAAACACACTTGGTCGTTTTAGTTGAAGCTAAGTGTGCGTCGGACTGAAATTATACACCAGTTTGAACTTGAGATTTATGTCGTATTTAACATGTTATTTTGTTGGCGAGCACATAATTCAGGCACGGGAGATCTTGGATGCACTCATTAAAAAAATATGTAGTATCAGCACTACTAAATATGAAGCAGTCTAGGTGTGTTCGAACACTGTAAGCTCCAAAGTGACTACACAGATTTTCATGCGATTTTAACAATAGGGTAAGTTAAAAAATAATCTAAAATCTCTGATATAAAGAAGTGAACGTACGGAAGGTTAGGAATTCGACATAAACCATAATAATAGTTTGATGTACGGCACAGATGATATTCGCTTCAGTAAAACTTATCTTTGGATGTAAACTTTTGATTTTAGAAAATTCCAAGCCAAAGCTGTTAACTGTATTGTTATTATTAATAGGGGAGCAGCCGTCCTAACTAATAATGGGACTGTAAGTGTCTGTTGTCGCGTCAACCGGCAACAATTAAAATGAGATCCGACAAAATTAGACAGACAATGCTTGTTTTGAGAAATGGATTTGTCACCGCGAAACATTCCTTTGCGGAATGAAGTAAAAAATTTGTATAAATGATGTTTAATGTATTACATGTAAATAATCACTTCAGTGAAGGGAAACATCATGAGGAAACCTGCACACCTGAGATAATGTTTTCGAAGGTTGGGCCGTATTTCGATGGTCTAGAATACTCCCCCCAATCCCACGCTGGCAGAACAGGGTGTCATAAGAGGCGACAGAAGCCAGTCTGCTCCGTGGTAGGGCTTCATGTAAAGATCAGTATTTTATCAGTATTTTAATTACGTTATATTATTATTTTTCCGTGAATCCTGCCCGGCTAGCTACCACTCTCCTACTTGAATCAGCCGCCAAACGACTCGAAGTGTTCTTGAGGCTGGGGGATTGAGAGCCAGTACTTTCTTTCTTATCTTCTTCTCGTTTCCTGGCCGACAAGTAATCAGTGATACCTTTGATCTTGCTGATGTCTATGGGCGACGGTTACCACATACCATCAGGCGGCTCGTTTATCGGCTATTACCATAAAAAAAGGTGTTTGAAATCAGCCAACCCGCACTTGGTCACCGTGGCAGACGGCACGAGAAGAAACCTGAGCCCAGCAGTAGGAAGTAGGAGTTCGTGACAGTTGATGTTAGTGCGTTCTACATCTTCCCTTCGTTACAACTTATCATCAGGTGGGACTGTTTTGTTAACATATTTTACCCGCATTGACTGTCTGTATCGAACACTCGAGCCTCGACTAATTGACAGCGAATTCTATACAGCGATCCAGAAGAAAACTGCATACATGTTAATTGTAATCTAAACTAAATATAACGGAATTGAGAGGGTAAGATAGTTAGTATTAGGATTTTTATAATGGCCCCATAAAAATGTTTCCCTGTACAACGATAGGAATCCCTATTGATAGATTTAGGAATTAACTTAGATGCAATACACTCTTTTCGCCTTTGGGTCCGATCTTAGGAACATTTTACTAGTTTTATTGTAATATTATTATTAAAAATCTGTCTATATATTTATGTCGGAGACAGTAATGAATGCGGTTGCCAAACGGAACGCGGCACGGGACCCGAGTGATGGCAGCACCGACGCTGCGACTCAACACTCGGCAACTCTTTCAACAACGACTTCACTTGTGTTTCAACCGTGCTGGAAGCTAGTGCTTCCAAGTGCTAGAGACTTACACGTGTCGTCGGTAATTACTGTTAAGTTAGTGATTTGTTTTTGGGAAGTCGCTATTGTGATTATTTCATATTGGGTTATCCCGATACCCCAAGGGAACAGCTACGATCACTATCGGAGCAGAGATATGTAAGGCAAATGTTTGTTCTCAGGCCGGTGCTGTTTGTAATTTAATTAATTAAATGTATATAAATTAAATTATAATTTAAATTTTACTTGTTCTAATTGTGTATGCCCACGTCACATGTGGCACAAGGAATCCTTGGTCGGGGTGTGAGTGTGTGTCCATTTATTATATTTGTAACGAAATAACTTAACAGTATATATTATATGACATATTATTATACATATATGCTTTGCTTCATGCTAGTTTTTAAGTTTCCCAAAGATAAAGATAAGATTCGCCAGTGACCATAGCGACCCACATACAATTATTCTATATGCGAATATTTCCAAGCTATCAGCTGTACATCTTTATTAATTTTTTGATAAAGAATAACTTGACTGGGGACTACATAGAAAAAACGAAAATAAAGACGAAAAGTCGTCTTAAGGTCGATTTCGCGTGGATTGGGTTTCGGACAGTAATAAAGAATATGAATCATTAGTAATTTAAGTTCCAAACCGTTAATCCTTTGACCTAGGAATAAGAACCTATATTTTGTATTTTTTTTTAACGTTAGTTCAGTTTTGGAGATAATGGGTGGATGGATATTTTACACGTTTTTTCCTTCATACATTTTAATCCGTGGATGTTAAAAAAATGATATACAACCCTAGTCTATTCTATTCTTATATATTCTATTATATTTTTATTCCATTTTGTTTCTATTTTTTCTTGCAAGATTAACCAGCAAGAACAATTTAAATATTGCAGTTAACCGTATCTATAAGGTATATACCAATAAGTCCGTCCAACTCGTTTGGAGAAAATAGGACGTAACAGCGTTCAGACAGACAGACTCGCGACTGCTACCACTACTATTACATGAAGTGTTTTTAAATAGGATTTACGGAACCCCAAAACTGGCAAACAAGGAACGCGATAATGAAAGAACAATTACATCGAGTGAGAACATTTTAAAACTTGCCATGAATCACCGTTGCATGGCGGCTTGACTCATGTATGATGTAGATGAATCAATCGCTATCGGCCAGCGGTACGCGTTGACGGCATTCAAAGATTCATTCGTAACAAAGTATCTTTGAAATATAATAAGTATAAAACATACTAGTTGACTGATTTTAAGATCCATTACATATATATTTTTTTATGCGAATTGACGGTAAACATGCGGACGAGCCACCTAGTGGTAAGTGTTCACCGTGGCCCATGGACATTAGTAACGCCAGAAGGCATCTTTAATGCGTTGTCGACCAACAAAGAAGAAGACTGAAAGAAAGTAATGGCTCTCAAGTCCCAAGCCGGGACAAGCCGAGTTAATTATATATTAATAAAATATACATACTCACTTGACGCACACAATTTCCACGTACTAGAAAACGCTGTTTCGGGTATGGATAGACACAAAGGAGATATAACAAACACATACGACCCAATCAAATATTACATAAATATCAAATTGTGCGGGAATCGATCCTAGGACTCGTCGCTCGACGGACCAACTGAGCTATAAGATGTTATGTATAAAGTAAAACGTTAAAGTGTGATTTTGGTAAGTTTTATTGTTTGTTACCGAAACAAATGCGTCGATGAACATTAACGAACAAAAAAAAAAAAATTCGATCTAGAGTCACAAACTCCAGAACAGTCTAAACGTTCGGCCCTGGTCAGCTTCAGTTTGAACAGAGCCTTTGGCTTCAGATGAACTTGCAGGAGTATAGTAGTTTCAAGCTGGAGTTTAAAAATTTGGCAAACTTTTCTGTTTATGTTTCCCAACTTATTTGGCAGCTGCGGAACCGCAAGCCGCGCGAACTCCAGATACAGCTTTAATTGTATCCAATAATTAAATTATTACTTTCCTCTGAAGACCTACTTTCTCGTTGTCTGTGAGGTCATCGACCAAAAATGTCGGTGCTGAAACTTGAGAAGTTTATTGGGATGTAATTTGTAACTTTTTATTAGTTTTCAGTGTTTCGTATTTATTGTCAGGAGTTTAACGGATTCTTAATTTCTCCCAAGGATTTACAATCTTTTATAGAAAAATATAAATGAAAATAGATGACCCGGTTGGTAGCGCAGGTAGTGCTCCTGCTTGTCGAGCGCGAGGTCCCAGGTTCCATGCTCGGTCGAGGCCGACATTTATGTGACAAATAAATGTTTATTCTCTCGTCGTCGGTGTGTGTGTCTGTCCATGTCACCTGTTATACAGAGAAGCCTAGTGCGAGGGTCACATCCTCGTTTACATTTACCTGTTATCTCTTTCTGCTGGTTTACGGTCAAGTTTTTTTGTTTGAAATTACTTATACTTGGCACCTATCATTGGTAAACGATAGATCTTCTTAGCTGTAAATCCTGAAGACAGAATATATATATATTTTTGTTTATATATAAAAACGCTCAATTGCAGCTACTGTAGTATATTACTTCGCAAGCAGTAAGAGAAAGAGAGATAGAAACTACGAATCGACCGTAAAACGATCTCGCTCTGTCACCACAACCTACACGCCCTCCCTTCAATTCGATGAACAATTCATGTGTTCCAAGAAGTATTTAATTGCACCAGGAAAAAATTGTTACTTGCTTTTTTATCAAGCGTTTTGAGTCTTTTCGACGTTGAATCGATTTACTTATGAGATATTTTTTATGGTTGTTTTTATTTTGACAGAATAAATATTCTTCTTCCTTCTTCTACTATCACCTAAATCTTCCTACAGAATCTATAAGCATAAATCGCACTATCCATCCAGTATACTTTGAGATGATTGCGTTAAAACAGACAGACATAAATAAGCATATTTTTATCATAGTCATCATCACATTACAATCACTGTCCTACCGCTGTGCTCGAGCCACCAATGAATGATATATATATATATATAGGTATAATGAAAATTTAACAATTTAACAGGGGTTAAAGCCATATCCATATATTTTCCATACACCGTTGCAATTCGAGAGTAAATATGTGTTCAACTCCACGTTGTAGTGGTTACAGTACGAGTTCATACGTAGGTGCTCTAGTGCGCAACACGTTTTAAATCTTTAAAAAAAAAACATCAAATGCATTGTAACAAAACTGGTCCAAACAGTTAGGAGAAAGTCGATATGAAAAAGTATTGAAAAACAAACCGTTAAAAGATTTTAATCAACAATTAGCCGACGGTCGATAGTCGTTTGTACTGGCTCCGAAAATAGGGTTTTTGAATCGGCAACAAACGATTGGGAATAGTGTGGAACGCCCCTTATGCCCGTATTATTGGTGTACCGGCTTCATTAATACCATCGTCATAATCACCACTGTGATTATTATCATCGTCACAATCATATACTCCTCCCCTCTTATAGTCAGAGGGGGTGAGGACGTAGTTGGACAGACCGTGTTGGCCAAACAGGCCTTGACAATCTTCCGTCACCTTTGAAAATGATACCAATGTCACAGTGTAGATGCTGTCAACGATTCCTGTTGGCAAATTAAGTATCAACGTTGGAACTTTAATAGGACACCGAGCCCAATAAAAACCTTTTCACGCCTCACGCATGCGATACGGATTCGTAATTAAATTAGGCTTAATTTTTATACCACGAAGTGGGTTGTCAGAACACAGGAGACTCGAGACTTAGCGATAATAAAAAAAAAAACAACGATTGTCAGTTCATCCTAGACCTTAATTTTATCAAAGCATTCTTAAACACTTGCCAAGTGTCCAGTGGTCTGCTTGCCGTGACGGAACGATACACAACCCAATTACGTTCACTGAAGAGTGAAAAATGTTTGTTATGTGCTATCTGCTCTAGGCCATTGTCGTATTGAAAGTTATACTATATAAACGTTGGGTACCTTCTAGTTTTTTGGCTGAAGTGCGTTGGTAGATGTATTTAACTATAATGTAATATAATTGTAAACATACACGTCATCTCCACCTTCCGTTCCTACGTCCAATTTTAGGAAACGGTCATCAACCATTTTTAGATGATCATATTAATAATCCATTCTAAAAACGTCTTACTATCTCAGCTTTAAAATCCTTATATACATGCGTAATAATCGATGAAATTTTCCTTTTATTGTTAATAATAATATCGTTAATAATTTGATTGTTAATAAAAAGCTCTTCGAATTTATTCTAAATTCGGACGTATGTTGTCCAACTATGCAGTTAACACAAGAAGATTGCGTTCGGGTTTTACGAATTACTTACCGAATTCGAAATTCAAGATGTAAATCAACTCTATGTCACTAGTCGTTTATTTACACTTAATATTGATGGCTAAAAAGCTTCGTTTCATAGCTGTTTGTACGACCAGGACTTACCGCACACAGAATCAGCGGAACTGGGTCGCGATACAAAGAGAAGCTTATGAATTCCGCGCACTGTAACAAAATACTATTGACCCGCCGTTTGAGGAACAATGGAGACTCTCTCCCACGCAGAGTCATGTGTCCGATGTGATGGCAATGTTGAATAACGAAAGGTCGATTGTGAGTCTTCAAAACTATAATGTTTTAAATTCACTAGCGCCACGCTCCGGCTTCGCCCGGGTGCAACTTACTAAACATTATTTATAATGTCTTCTGCCAATGTGGGTGGGAGTCTTCAAGAGGAGAGTGAATATAGGTTTTAATAAGTTAGTGCGTTCAAAATCTTAGACTTCATCATCACTTACGATCAGGTGGGATTGTTGTCAAGCATTGATCTGGGGACTCGTCAGTTCGTTCGTCAGCTAGGTATATAAAAAAACTAACCTTGCAATGTTTGTTCGGGTTCCAGTGTAGGAGAGCTAGTAACATGCGAGCCTCCGCTGGCATCTCAGCCGGTAATGCGAGGCGATGTTTTTGGTGGTATGGATGTGAATGGATGGCGATTAACATTAACGATCATCATCATCGCCCGCCTATCCATTTCACAATTATTGATACAAAAACAATATGCCTAAATAAAATATATTACAAAATGGTATTATGCAAGTTTCTAAAAGGCCAATGCATAAAATGTACCACAGGGAGTTTGCTTGGATTCAAAGATGGATGGAAACAGGTGATCACTTGTGAAAAAATTTCTCGATAACTTCTGTAGTTCAGCTTAGCGTGCCGTCCGTCCTGATTGTTATCGTACGACATCCGTCGCCACGCTATGTCGGAAAGCGTCGTGCATCATAAAAATGTCGACATTCGGATTGTCTAACGCCTCCCACTGAAGCAACATAATGAATCATGCTCTTAGTCCCCTTTATAAGGTTGAATCTTACCCCAAATATGAATTGTTATTCACTTATGTGTGTTAACCCTAAAATACGAGTTCAACTTTCAAAAGAAAGTACATCGCATGTCTAAATTTTTGATATGAAGATAAATAATTGTTTAATATTGTTCAGTATTCAATTAGAGAAATTTACATACGCATCGTATCAAACTCCGAGTATCTGAAATCTGGGTCAGCAGTAAATTCTATTGACGGACCGTGGTAGGAATAACAGAAGATATCTTAGGCTGGCGTTTCATTACGAACGTGAAACGACGAACGTTAATTATAACTTACTTAATTGTAAATATTTAGTACTGTTATTAAACAGCAATATTGATTGCTTAAGTTAATTTTGTCCATTACATGTATTACGACCGAATTGCGCCCGTTTTGTATCATGAAAGTAATTTTGGCGAAACCGTGTATGCGAAAGACAATACTCCATTGTCTATATAGCAGTATCGCTTTAACAGGATAGATTGACAAGGAAAATGCCACATTTAATTTAATTATTTACTCTAAAAATGTAGTCTGTTTTTCGTTTCGTTGTTTGTCAATCTTCTGACTAGCGATGTTGTTTATGGGTGACTTTCAATTTGAAAAGTATATTTACTCCTCCATTCGTTCATCGCTTACCGTTCATCGTTCACAGTAAAACAAGTCGTTAAGAACAATAGTTTATTATCTAATGAACTCTGAATTTGATAATTCGTGAGAAACGCAAATACTTGAATTTGATACCCTTTTGTCTTTGCTCCTGATGTGGTATAATAACATGTTTGTTGTTTGAGTGTGTGTGTGTGTGTGAGTTTAATGTACTTATGTGTTGTAGTATTGTGTCAAATTTCGTGATTTTCAAAGAAACCTCACACAGAGATATTACGATTAAACTGTGTTCTCAGAAATAGACTTACATGTACTTAGCTTAACTCAGGACCGTGATTGGTATTTGATTAGAAACTTGTCTTATTGCTTATAAGTCTCCCAACCTGTGATACGATATCTGATACGATATTTGAATTGGGATATGAAACTGTCTTGTTGATTATAGATGTCTAGCAGTGGCCATTAAACACCAGATATTGTTCTTACTAAGCCTTAAAGAAATGATAACAATGTTTTGAATATTGGTTCCCCGTACGGGTAGACCACATTTTAATTATGCAACCACTACGTCTCATTTTTTAATGTTATTTGCATATTAAAATAACACTTACAATTGCTTTGATGAAAAAAAACACCATGTATAAATCTGCTTCCATGAGAGTTTTCTATAGCGTTCTCGAAGGTGAAGGGTGAAGGCTACTGCTAGCCACATACTTGCACGCATCCACCGTAGAGGATTATGACCTTGAACGAGACCAACAGTGGGACAGTTTTAGGTTGTAATGACGAGGATATATACAACTTTCTAATTTTTCTGACGCGTAAACTTTTAAATTTGTAAAATAAATATTAAAATGGAACTTTTTGTCCACAGCGGACCCATTGCCCGGCAAGCACGTTCCACTAGAAAGCTATGAGAGCGAGTTGGAGCGAGAGCATGCGTTGCCGACGTCCGTCCCGAACGCCGACATACTCAAGACTAACAGCAACCCCACGTATCACAAGCCGAGGTAAACTTTTGTTTTTTGATTTTACCTTAGACTCCGGTCAAAATTATTACACGCTCAACATTAAGTATACTCGATGCGAACAGCCGGAAAATCAGTAATAAACACAAATACAAAAATATATATATATATATAATTAGAATGTATAGCTGCATGATTTGAATCCCGGCTTGTGCAGTAATTGGAAGACTTCATAGCTTTAGTTTAAATCTATTTTTTTTTGTTGCAAATTATTTAAAATATATATGTATTTCATGAAACGTGCTGATTTCTTGTACAATTTTTTTTGTAATATATTATTTGTTTATAACTTACACCATATCTGGTTTTATGGAGTAGTATTATAATATTTATTAACATTTATTACGACAAGTCATAATGTTCAAAGCAAACTGTTACGATAAATATAGCCACAGAGGTTCACAATTAAAATAATACCAAATATGAAAACTAGACTATAAATATTAACCAAATAATTAAAACATAACCTACATCGAAAACGAAGGGGTCCGTCCGCCCCTCCACTTAGCGAGACCCAAAGCGGTTGATAGAACAATGGAATTATATTCAGTGATTCGAAAACAAACATTAAACGCGGACTCGTAGTTAAAATCCTCGAGTCAGCTACCATTATCTTGGCTATTAGCTCGTCGGGTTTACGCGTTTTTACGGAACGAATTAAACGACTCGGAGTGGATCAAACTTTTACGTGAGCGCCGCTTAACTTTAAGGGTTCCTTAAACTGGAATTTACGGTAATTATTTAATCTTTACTCGGGTTTAGAAGGGATGATTGGTAACATCATAATTGAAATTCAGTTACAAATTTGGTATTTTCAAAAACGTTCGAGCTACGTCGGGAGCTGCATTCAAATTTATATCAACTTCGGATCTCAAACAAGCAATTTTAATAATCAAGTAGGAAGCAGGATAAAAACACCATGGAAGATATATTAGTAATTCAAACATAAAAAACCTACGGTTCAGAACTAATAAAAAGAAAACATTTGACACCGTTATCACGCCTACTTAGTTTATGGCTGTCAAAACTAGTCGTTGAGGAAGCAAATAATTTAAAATTATAAACATTTGAACGGACAGCTGAAAATAGTTTGCTAGAGATCAGGTTATTTGATATGTTAAGAGGTAACATCATTACAAAATGAATAGACGTATCGGCTTGTAAACTGTCGCCCAGGGCCAGTGATGTCGAGACAATTCAGTTAGTGTAACACATAATTAAGTTAAAAAATATATAAATATCTTAAATTTGTTGATGTTACTCAAAAAAAAAACTCAATTTTTTTGAGTATTCTATTTTATCGTTATGTCACAAATTTATAATTTTGAATCAAATACAAGTAAATTATTTTGTAATTTAAAAATTCCCTATGTTATCATTCATTTACAATTTGTATTATTATGATTTTTATTTTATTACTGAAGTAACGTAAAGTAAATAAAGTCACTCTAGATCACGGTCCTATATGGATCTACAGACCTATTTTAAAGTTGTCCATCTCAGTTCTCAGTGAAGTAATTCGCTTCGCATTAGAATTAACATGTTCTTCTCTAACGATAATATCTGAATCATTTAAATACAGTGAAGAATATTTAGATGGAATGATTTTAAATATATTGTCATTTCTTGGACGAAATAAATAAAATGTGAACTGTGAAATAGCCCCTTTAAGGTGTAAAATAGAGCGCCGACCGACAAAAACACGGTTTCTACCAACCCAAAACTTCATCAGCATTTACTTTCTCCGATTATAATATATAATTTCCATGTTGTACATAATGAGGTCGTGAATCAGCGGCATCGCAAGAGGTATTGTACTTGTAATTAACAAGACACCGTCTATATTAGATAATACCATTTCATTACTTGCAAATTATCTTTCCAAAATCGACCCCTTTAATCACTAAATGTGATGGAAATAGCCAAGTAGTATCTATTAAGTTAAAACATAAACCGATGTCAATTTCATGTCCTTAATAAATTAATCGAAATCGTGTCGCTCCGTTATTATTACCTGTTTGAACACAACCGGTCCCGATTTTGATTTATCGAATAAATACCAATTTTTGAGTCTGGGTAACAGGGTGACCTTCCGAGGTGAGTTCAAGCGTTGAGTTGGTATTTATTTTTAATTAATTTCATAATCGTTTATATGGTACAAATGTAACAAATGAGTCAGCTGCGCCGGGAAACTCTCTCGTTGTAGATGTAATTAATAATTAGCAAGGAACAGTTTCCGCGTCCCTATTTATCAGTTATATTTGACGCCTCCAAATTGGCGTCTATAGCATACTTGCAATTTATTTATGACACCTTTAAGGAGCTGCGATTATAATAACAAATATAACAAGTATATAATAATAAGTATATTTTATATATTCATGTCTAATATTGCAATTAATCTATTGCTGAATTTACACAAGGTACATATAGTTGTACATGTAATATTATTGATAGTCGGCAAAATCCTGCCGATTGATGTGCAATACAATGTTACAATTATTTTTCTTTATACATTCAAATGTACACATTACTGCGTACATATTACATGTCTTTATTATAATTGACCATCGTTATTGAATTTTTACAAATAATAAAATTGATTGATAAAATACATTATACATATAATAAAATTTAGGTCAGTCGAGATTTATTGTTGAAACAATCATTAATATTATAAAACGCTTTACTTACTAACAGCTCATGGCCTTTATGTACAAATTTATATAAATTTATGTATCGTCACTGCGGATAGAGGGTAGGTAATCTATTATACAGCCTTGGCCAAAAGTATTAGGCACCCTACAACTTGCTGCATATTTCGGGTATAAAAAAAATAAAACT